>VZQC01000299.1:3189581-3216673 GCA_009823505.1 Rhizomys pruinosus
TAGATAAAAAAAAAAAAAAAAAGACACTTTTTTTTTTAATGCCTGGCATCAAGTCAGTGAGAAGGCTGAACAAGTAAGGCACTTGCCACCAAGACTGACAACATGAGTTTAATCCCTGGGACCCACATGGTGGAAGGAAAGAACCAACTCCTATAAGCTCTCCTCTACCCTCCACATGTGCACTGTGTCACATGCATACCTACACCTGTACAATTTTAAAAAGTTAAAACATTGTTTAATACCTGAATGATGACACACATGTATAATCCCAGCACTGTGAGATGGACACAGTCTGATCTCTGGGTGTCACTGTCTGGCCAGCCTAGCTGGTTTAGGTGAGCCACAAATCCCAGTGAGAGACCGTGCCTCAAATACACAGTGGATGGCTCCTGAGGAATAACACCGAGGTGTACCTCTGGCCTCCATGTACATGTACACCATCACACTCAAAGAGAGAAAAGCCTAATGGTATGTATTTTGCCTGGCATCTGATACAGTGCATAATGGAAAAGTTTTATGAAAAGGGACTGGTTCTGTTCCACTGTGAAATGAATATGAATGACCTCTATCAAGAATCATTCAACATCATGTTGGGCTTTGGAAGAAGAAATCTTGAATAAGGGCATGAAGTAGAAGAAAGAAAATACTACACAAAATATTACCCCAAAATGTTATATTTTAGAAGTATTTTAGGTGCAATGATTGTATTGTGGAAATTATTTCAGTATGAGTGGTTATCCAGTGGCATTAGACTGCCAGAGTGTAAAAAGAAAGTCTCAGAGAGACTGGTGTGAGAAAAGATACTTCAAATTAGTAAGCCGGAGCTTTTTTTTAAATTGCTTTTTTGATGAACTTCTGGAAGAAACAAAGGTTTTGGAAGGGCCAGGCCTCAACTTTTACATAAGAGATGATTTCATTAAACATATCGATGTTTTTCCATTAAAAGAAATGGCTGTGTTTTACAACATTTTCAAGCTTTCTAGTGCCCTGGAGTAGGCAGCATTTGAAGGCGGTCCGAGGCGTGCCAGGGGCAGTCTCCTCCCTCTGCTCAGCTTCCTCATTCCTCCGTCCTGCTGCTTCACCCTGGGCAGCCGGGAGCTCCCTTCCCTCCCGCCCTTGGCAGTCCTGGCTGCCCTGTCTCTGGCTGCTGAGGAAGCTGCCACCTTCTAAGATCTCCACAGTCTCAGGAAAGGAAAGAGGCCCCAAACCTTCCAAATCACTTTCTCTGGAGGAAACTATTTGGCCAGGTAAGAAATACTCCTCTTCATTTGGAAACCCAGGCATCACAATTCAGAGGTAAATAAGCCAAATGCTATTGAGGAGGGATGTGTTTTCTGTCACTCAGAAAGGAAGTCAGCAACAGCAGAAGGAATGTGAGTAAGGAGCTGAATGCTTTCTCTGTTATCAAATGTGGGAAAGGCTCACTTTGGGGCAGAGATTCTCTAACTTTTTGACCTTGTGTTCTCTTTACTTAACTCTTAAAAACTATTTAGGATCATGAAGAGTTTTTGTTTCTCTAGGCTACTTACCATCTTACTTCAGTACTATAGAATAAAGCAAAGCTGAGACTTTTTTAAAAATAGTTGCTTAGTAATTCATCTTAAAGTACATACCGCATCATCTTAAAGATGTGCACTACTACAACCTGCTTTCTTCCAATTCTTATCTACACTATGCTCCATCTATTCACATATGGATCATCGGGAGGGGTGTTTGGGGGTTTTGTTTGATTGTTTTTGAGACAGGAATCTCCCTGTAGCCCCAGCTGGCCTGGAACTCACTATATAGACTAGACTGGCTTCAGTCTCACAGAGATCCTCCTGCCCTTACCTCCCACCAGGTTCTGGGATTAAAGGCATCGGCCAAAACACCCACATCTGGGTTATTAATATTAGCCAGGTGTGGTGGCGCACGCCTTTAATCCTAGCACTTGGGAGGCAGAAGCAGGTGGATCTTTGGGACTTCAAGGCCAGCCTAGTCTACAGCTGGGGCTACAGGGAGACCCTGTCTCAGAAAAAACAAAAAAAAACAAACAAACAAAAAAGATTAAGATTGATTCTCCTTTCACACAAGGCCATTCTACGTAGATGAGTTCCATTGAATCTTTTGATTTAACACTTATTAAACATACCTTGTGTAATTAGTGATCTAATTTCATAAGTCTTGTTCTACCCCCATTTTTTCCATACCCCACATAGACACACTCATAAGTTCCATATTGACTTATACAACTGAAATGTCGCCTGGCTGGTGAGATAGCTCAGTAGGTGAAAGCACCTGCCTTGAACCCTGACAACCTGAGTTTGTTCCTCAGAACCCACATAAAGATAAAAGTAGAGAGGGAGCTGACTTCACAAAGTTGTCTTCTGGTCTCCAAACATGTGCATGGACATCATACTCACATATGATAAAAATAAATAAAAACGGTTTTTAGTAAAGAACTATAATGCTTGGGGTTTGTCTTGTTGCTGTCAAGATGACTGCCTACCTGGTTTTAGAGACGTAATCATAAGCATACTCCCTCACTTCTACTCACATCTATTCCACAGAATTGGAGTTCCATCGGCAGGGTAAATAGAATCACAGTTGTTTTTCAAGTTCAAAGCAGTTTTACTTTTGATATAATAGTATGTTTTTAAGCTCCTAGTGACTTTACAATGCTGGCCAAATAGTATTTGATGAGCATTTGTTGTGTTAAACTCAGGAGGAAGTGGCTATAAGGACATTTGCCCCAAATAAATGGTTCTTTCCTAACAGCTTTAACTATAGTCTAGAATTGCAGAATGTTTTGTCTGAAAAAGACATTAAACCCTGATCCTCCAACTTCCCTGACCCTCCAACTTCCTTGTTTTCCAAATGAGGAAACTGAGACCCTCAAAATTAAGTGACCTCCCTCTGACAAAACTGGAACTCATGTGACCTAAATTCTCATCATAATATTCTGCCATTCACTCTCCCAAGGCTAGTTTTCAAAAGCTTGCTTGCATTACTAAAACTTTCTTGTTTCATTGATTCAATTACTGCTCCATTCTTCTAGGAGGGATGAGGGCTGGAGAGAAGGCTAGATTGGGAGAAAAGGTGATTAAGGACCATGTTAAAAATGAGGGTGGTGGCGTGAGTTTGTAACTTCAGTGCTGGGATGGCAGATACAGGTGGAGCCACGAGGCTCACTGACCATCCAGTCTAGCCAGTAGGCAGGTTCCAGGACATCAAGAGGCCCTGTCTCAAAACGAAGGGTGGGGCCGGCAGAGTGGCGCAGCCATCTTGGTACTTGCCACCAAGTTTGACTCCCAAACTGACTCCTGCAATTTGTCCTCTGACCTCACACATGTAAGCAGGCAGGCAGGCAGGCAGGCACGTGCACGAGAGCCCCCACACACAGGAATATTAGATAAAATCTTCAAAGCATTGTTGTCTCCTGGGAACTGTCCTCACACATTTATGCAGGCAGGCAGGCAGGCAGGCAGGCACACACACACATACACGCGTGGATATTAGACAAAATCTTCAAAGCGTTGTTGTCTCCTGGGAACTGTAGTTTTCATAGATTAAAATTTAAAAAGCAAGGAAACATGAATGAGATAGAATGGGGAAGGGGCTGGAGAAGATGGCTCAGTGGTTAAGACCACTGGCTGCTCTTGCAGAGGACCCAGGGTTCAGTTCCCAGCACCCACATGGTGGTTAACAATCATCTGTAACTTTAGTTCTAGGGGATTTGACACCCTCTTTTGGCCTTTATAGGTATTGCATGCATGGGTATACTTACATACATGCAAGCAAAACACTCATACACATAAAACAAAATATTTTTTTTTAAAGAATAAAGACTGGCTGATCATAGGCTCAGCAGCAACATGTCCGTACCAAGGCAGCAGGGCAAGGGGGAGATCAGGCCCACAGCCATCCAGAAGATGCTGGATGAAAATAACCATCTTATTCAGTGTATAATGGACCATCAGAATAAAGGAAAGGCCTCAGAGTGTTCTCAGTATCAGCAGATGTTGCATACAAACTTGGTATACCTTGCTACAATCAAAATATGCGGTTTCTTTTTATTTGAAACTTTTTTTTTATTTCTGTATGTGTATGAATGTACTGTCTGCATGTAGGTCTGTGCACCCGTGTCGTGCAATGCCGCGGACATCAGAAGAGGGTGTCAGATTCCCCTGGAACTGGAGTTCTCCTGGAATTGGAGTTTCAGATGGTTCTCATCCGCCATGTGGGTGCTGGAGATCGAACCCGAACACCACCCACACAGAATATGTCTATGGGTCCTGGAGGGATGAATCAGAGTGGCCCTCCCCCTCCTCTCACAACATGCCTTCAGATGAAATAGTAGGTGGGGGTCCTCCTGCACCACACATGCAGAACCAGATGAATGGCCAGATGCCTGGGCCTAACCACATGCCAATGAAGGGACTGGGACCCAATCAGCTCACTATGACCAACACTTCCATGAGCGTGCCTTTGAGTAGCCATGGATCCATGGGTGGCTACAGTCATTCTGTGCCATCGTCCCAGAGCATGCCGGTGCAGAACCAGATGACCACGAGTCAAGGGCAGCCAATGGGAAACTATGGCCCCAGACCAAACATGAATATGCAACCAAACCAAGGTCCCATGATGCACTAGCAGTCTTCTGCTCCGCAGTACAACATGCCCCCTGCAGGTGGGCAACACTACCAGGGACAGCAGCCCCCCATGGGCATGATGGGTCAAGTCAACCAAGGCAATCACATGATGGGTCAGAGACAGATGCCTCCCTACAGACCATCACAACAGGGCCCATCACAGTGATACTCAGGCCAGAAAGACTATTATGGGGACCAGAACAGTCATGGTGGACAAGGTCCTCAAGAACATATGAACCAGCAGTATTACCCTCATGGTCACAATGATTACGGTTATCAGCAACCATCATATCCTGAACAAGGCTATGATAGGCCTTATGAAGATTCCTCACAACATTACTACGAAGGAGGTATCTATATACCTTCACACATACATGTGCACATCCCATCTACAGGAATGGCAGTTCTTGCATAAGACAACTTCTCCCCATGCAGAGATCTTGTAGACTACTAGTTACTGGCTGTCTTAAGTTACAGGGAGCCCAAACAATTATATAAATATTTAAAATGTAGCTATAACTTGCCATTTCTAACAACAGTAAAAAGACTAAAACATTTAAAAATATTTTTTTCCTTAGTGGAAATTTTCTCTTTGGACATAAATCCATGGACCCCCCCCCCCAAAAAAAAGAATAGAGCCGGGTGTGGTGGTGCACACCTGTAATCCCAGCACTCGCGAAGCAGAGGCAGGTGGATCTCTGTAAGTTCAAGCCCAGCCTGGTCTACATAGTGAGTTCTAGGACAGTTGGAGGTACAGGGAGACCCTGTCTCAAAAATACCAAAAAAAAAAAAAAAAACCCAAAAAGGAATAAGGGAAAATTGGGGAAAAGGTGTGAAGAAGAAATTACACTTGCAATCCCAACATGTTAGAGCTAATACAAGTGATAATAAAGTGAATATTTTCAAAATAAATACATAAAACAAAAATTATTAAAAAAAGAATATTAGGGAAATTTTTATGAATCTGTTTTCAAGCTTCCAGAGGATCTGGGTTTGGTTCCCAGTAGTTCCAGGAGATCCCACATACCTTACTTCAGGCCTCCAAAGGCATTGCACAACACAGTTGTATTTATAGACACACAGGCAAAGCACTCACACATAAAATATAAACAAACTTAATTAAATAGGTAGAAGGTGCCAAGTCTGAAAAGGGCTCAGCCTGAACAGCACAGGTGGAAATGGAGAGATATTGCCAAATCCTAGAGACGCTTCTGCACCCGAGTTGAGAATTTATCAGACCAAGGCAAAACTGGAGTCACAAGATTACTGCCAGGTTTTAGAAAGTGACTATGCTGTGTTTTGAGAAGTAATGCATTAACTATCTTATTCAAGCTGAAGCCGGATGAGAGACTGGCATTTAAAAGTTGGGGCTGGAGAGATGACTTGGCAGTTATTCTCGAAGAGGACTCAGGTTCAGTTTCCAGCACCCACATGGCAGCTAACGACAATCTATAACTCCAGTTCCCAGGGAATCCAAGGCCCTCTTCTGACCTCTTCTGGCATTGAACAACAGAGGTACATAACATACATGCAGTCAATACATTCATACACACAAAATAAAAATACTAAATATTTTAAAATAATAATAAAATAAATGTTATATGTCCTTTAATACCCCATAGCCAAAATTCCTGAAATAATTGTTTATACTCACCCTCTTCACTAACCACCTTCCCATTCTGTCCTAATCTTTGTCCACCTGCTTTCCACTCCACCAGAACTTCCCAATTGCCAAGTTCAGTGACCTTGAACCTAATTTAGGGGCTTGCATCTAATCAGAAGCAACTGCCTTTGAAGTTCTTTCCTCCCTTGGCTTGTCTGACATATCTCTCTTAGATACACAAAACTGAAGTGTTTTCCACATACAATTTCTTTCACTTTTTTCTTAGTTCATAAACGATTTGAAGTCACCCTCCATTGTTTCTCTTCCGTTAGACCTACAGCCATTTAAATGAAAAATCCTGCTTTTTGATGTTTCTTGAATCCACTACCCTTAGTTTACAGTCTCATGAGCTTCTGTTAACGTCACTTCCAAATTTGTTTCTGGCTTCCATCCTGTCTTGCCCAGTGGAATTCTACACTATTACCAAGGTGACTTTTTTTTTTTTTTTTTTTTTAAAAACAACAAAAAAAAATAAAACCTATGGCTTCCTGGTGGACTTCTCCCTCACCACGACTCAACACCTGCCTTCGACCTCTCACCTTACCCTCCAGCTAACCAGACCTAGAGAACTGCCACCACGGCACACATCCTAACTGCCTGCCTCTTGTCGCTTTCCCTTTCCTCACTACCAATGCCCACGTTCAATTCTTACCACTCTTCACCTGGTCTGCTGGTGTGCTCCTTGGTGTGTCACCTTTGCTCTCTGCTTTTCCTTCCAGACACTGCCCTGGGTGAGTTCATTCACCTCCTGGTTCTCACCCAACCGTGAGCTAAGGCTCCTACATTTCCAACTCCTCCAGCATGTCCTCTAGCATATATTTTTCAGTTTCCTGATAGACATCTTCAACTACATGTCCCCTAGATATTGGAACTCAATATGGAAAGAAGAAAGGAAAGAAGGAAGAAAAGAGAGGAAGGAAGGAGGAAGGAAGGGACGGAAGGAAGGACGGAAGGAAGGAAGGAGAGCGATAGGGAAAGAGGGAGGGATGAGATCTCGTAAGAAGGCCCTATCCGTTTCTTGTCCTGCTTTGAAACCCACCATTCCACCCAGTACAAAAACTGAAAACTCCTAGCCGGGCGTGGTGGCTCACGCTTTTAATCATAACCCTTGGGAGGCAGAGGCAGGCAGATCTTTGTGAGTTCAAGGCCAGCCTGATCTACAGAGTGAGTTCCAGGACAGCCAGGGCTACAGGGAGACCCTGTCTTGAAAAGACAAAAAACAAAAACAAACAACCAAAAAAAAACCCCTGATTAGTTCTCACAACACCTCAGTGAGCTAAGTGCTTCTTTTTCACCCACTGTGCAGATGAGGTGACTGAAGTGCCATGAGACCAAGTCATCCTCCCCAGCCACAGCTAGCAAGTGACAGAGTGGGCCTCCTGGCCCCAGAGTCCGGACCTGCTTACTTTTCAGCGTACCCTCTGGTTCATGAATCCATGTTTCTGTGTAGGATAACCCCTCTGCTTACCATCCTCTCCCTTACACTTTCTACTCAAGTCAGCTTTATGTGTCCCAAGGGATGGCTCCTTCCCACCTCCCCAAGGCCCATTAGCCTGAGCAGAGAGAGGGTGTCTTTGTGATATACCCATAAAATTCCTTAGAACTTTTCTGCTTGCTTGCCCCTCTGGGTTATAGATAGACTCCTCAGGGATAGGGATGGGGGTCTTAAAACAAAACAAAACACTATGGACTGGATGAGCATGTACTGCTCATCCAGGGGACCTGACATTAGGTTCAAGCGCCCACATCAGGCAGCTCATAAGACCTGTAATTTCAGTTCCTGGGAATCCAATATCTCTGGCCTCCAGAGGCACTTGCACTTACCTGCAGATACCCACATAGACACACACATACACATAATTAAAAATAATAAAAATACATCTTAAAAATATCTATATATCTGTACATATGTGTATGATGTGTGTGTGTGTGTGTGTGTGTGCAGGCACACGAGTGCCACAGCACACATGTGGAGGTCAGAGGACACCTCAGGTGTCAGTCCTTCCTTCTACCTTGTTTGAGACAGGATGTTTTGCTGTTCACTGCTGCCTACCCCAGGCTAGCTGGTCTGCAAGCTTCTGTCTCCGCCCCCCATCTTATGGCAGGACCACGGGGATTAAAGATGAGTGCTACCATGGTGAGCTGGACATAGGTTCTGGGGATCCAAACTCAGGTCCTCAAACCTGCGCAACAATTATTTTCTCCACTGAGCCTCTCCCTAGCTCCTGAAACTCTGAATTGTTCTTCTCTGTACTTTGGAGTGTGGCAGTCTGCCTGGAACACAATAGGTGGTCCACAAGTGTGTGCTGGGTTAAGCAGAACTCTGCCCACCTCAGCAGACTCTACCCACCCCTGCCAAGCCCCATCCCTACCCCCAGTCATGCCATATCACCCCAGTGCACAGCATCTCTCTTCCTGGAATTCCCTCAACACATGGAATCTAGTGGCACTCATTGCCCTCAGAACTGGGATTTGACACACACCATTGCCCATTGGGTTATTTGTGTGGGTATCTTGGGATCGCAAACTCAAGGTCTTCATGCTTGTGGCAAAATAAGCCCTTCATCAACTGAGTCATCTCCCCCCAACTTCCGTAGATAAAATTTCTCTTGAATTCAGCCTTGCCATCCCCACTGGGTTGTTTCCTTGATCAAGAAAGGATGCGCAGAAAGGGGGATGTCTAAGGAGTTATGATACAATATACCACTGTACTGTTACAATAACTTTTGAATTACACACAATAAATAAATTTGTAAAGCACTATTCTGGTTCTTGTTTTCTGTCCCTTTCTTACTTTGTGCAGAGATTAAGGGAAAGTTAGAGATAGGGAAGAATGGAAATGTCACATATTTAGTACAGACTGTGTCTTCACCTCTGTACATTATTATAATATAGGTAGGTCACGTCTGTCATTTTTATCAGAAATCTAGGGAATAGGCACTTTGGCTCTCCCCAAGCTGATGAGGAGACCCTGTAGGGGAAGGACACTGCTGGTACACAGCTCTCACAGTCAGGGTTCCCAGGCTCACCCACGCTAGTGTACAGGATTACAACTTCACAGTCTCTGAAGATGTCAACCAAGATAAAGATTAACAAGGATTAGAAGGGATAAAATACAAACACAAACTGCAAAACTCCTTCCCTTGCTCTTTACATTTGTTGCGGAAATTATATGTCTATAGTTCTCTCACCATAACAAACAAACTGTATGCAAAGTGCTTGTATTTAAATAAAAGTGACATTTTGAAAAGAGTGAGCAGTGAATGCCAGGAGCCTGGACTTTGTATTCCCCGCTCACCCTCTACACTATGATCTGCCGCATTTCGCTCCTTTTTTTCTCTTCGGGTGGCAGAGAATATCATAGTGATGACTGGGATTAACACCGTGATTACCAAAGCAGATGGACAATTGTTCTTCCATGGAAATTCATCCAAACTTCACCTCATGTGTTAAACTATAGGAATGCTGGTCATAAAGGGTCAATAAGGAGGCCAAATAAAAAAAAAAAAAAACTGGATGCAAGATCTTACAGCTAGAGTTGTCACAGACAGACTCTGCACTTCTCTTGCTCTCAGATATTTCTCTCTTAGCAGGAGATTTTGAAAAGGTATTAACCAAAGTATGCGAAGGCTCGGAACCCTAATTTCACAGCCGAACTCCATCCATTAGCATCCAGACCGGGGCTCGTTTGAGTGGTGATCCACTCTTGTAAGGCTGAGTGGGAAAGAGAACTGGCTGAGGCTTTCCTGAGAAACACCTTCCTATGGTTGAGGGACCCATTAAGAAGAAAAAGCTCCTTATTCTTGTAAAAATTTCCCAAACTTTCAGTGACCACGGGTTTGTGGTGGCTGGCAAGGGTCAGCCTCCACTTATGGATCCTGCAAATTTGAAGCCACTCAACAGCTATTTCGGGCTTTTAAGGAGAAAAAGAAATGAGAAACAACTGACATTTGTATACTTGAAATTATGAGCTGTTTCTCTAACAAAGAGACCAAACACTTTCGGCTTGTTTTACAGTAAACATACACATTGAACAATCTGGTTGGCTAGCAGCTGGCTGTGCATGTGTGGGACATATGTGAGTACATATGGATGCATAGAACTCCCATATGTTCACTTAAAAGGACACTGTCAAGTCATTTTATGACTTTTTTTGTTTCTCTTGGGCCTTCCACTTTGTTTACAAAATCTTTTTCTTAGAAAGCTTAAACAAATACAAATCTTATATTTCTCTACGTCTGACTCGGCTTTGTGTCTTTTTAAAAAACAAGTATTTTTGAATGGACTCAAAACTCGAAGGCGACTTGGATATCTAATTTCAACAGACCAACTATAAAACATGTTTAAGCATTAATTGGTTAAAACTGGAAAATAAAAACACCTCTAGGGAGAAGGAAGCAGGAAAATTCCTGGTAAAGAAAAAGATAGAACGCAGTTCGTGTTTTCTTACTCTTTTTTTAAAAAAAGTCAATACATTGAATAATCACATCAAAGTCTATTTTCTGGCATCACACTTGATATTATGATCAGATATAAATAAGCTAGAAAGTTTGTGAAAATAAAAAAAGAATGATATCACCAATACTTTTTTCTATTTTTAAAAAAATATGTTTTAGTAAATATCCTTCTAGTTTATCATAAAGTAACAAATCCTATTAAGAAATCCTTGTTTTGAGAAAAAGCTGTGGAAAATAAAATCAAAATAGCTCAACAACCTGAAAAGTTACTTAGAAATCACAATCAATGAGAAAAGCAAAGATCAAAACAATGATGGATAACCATCATTTTATGGACACTGGGCTGGCAAAAAGCAAAATATATACCCACACAATAAAGATATAGGGGTAAAGACACTTCCACACATTGATGATGGAAACGGGAAATTTCAAATAGATTTCTTCGGAAGTAAAATCTGGCAAACATTAAAATAAAACTAAAATATTCTCAGTGAGAACTTTTTTTAACACTTTTATTTATTTATTTTTATAAGTGGGGTATACAAAAGGAAACTTGTACTGTCCTTGCCATTCGTTTAGGGTCTCTGTGTAGCGCTTTGCCCCGTCGTCCCTTGTTTAGTAGATAAAGTCTTGCAATGCTTGGGAAGTCAGAAGTAGGTGCTCGGATTCCCCCTGGATGGAAGTTCTCCTGGAAAATATGCTTGCAAGGTTGGACAAGACTGAGTGTCCCTCAGCCGCCATGTGGGTGCTGGGTCCGAACCCAGGTCCTCTACAAGGTGGGTCCGGCGCTCCCTTAGACCATCCTTAGTGCCATACTCTCCAAGCCTCCAGTGAAGAACCTATATTGTATGAAGAGCTGGGTGTCGGTGGCAGCACATATTAAAATACCAGAACTGAAGAGGCAGAGGCAGGTGAGATCACTTCTGTGTCATTGAGACCAGCCTGGTCTCAACATAGTAAGTTCTAAGACATTCTGGGGCTACAGGGGGACCCTTTCTCTCTAAACTTTTGAGACAGGGTCTCCCTTTAGTCCCAGCTGGCCTGGAGCTCACTCTGTAGACCAGGCTGGCCTTGAACTCACAGAGATCAGCCTTCCTCTGCCTCCCACCTGCTAGGATTGAAGGTGTGTGCCACCACGCCCGACTCAAGGTGACTTTTTTAAACTCAAATTTAGCCATGTCTTTCTCTTCCTTAAGTTGTCAGTATTGTCAGGGGGGAGTTTAACCTCTTTAGCCCACTTTAAAAACAAAAACTTTATTATCTGCTCTCCTTTTCCGGCTTTCATCAAAGGAAACACATTCTAAGTTTCTTTAAAATCAAACTAATATAAAATAATAGCCTATAGGTAAATGGAAATAATATGAATTCTTTCAAATAAGTGGGTTAAAAAATTGGCATAATTTCAAAGCTGGTAGGCCAAGTAGGTTGTAAACTGTTAGCATTGTTTACAATTACAATTGTGCCTTACATCTGGTGGAATTCTCCAACTCCAGAAGTTCCAGAGTCATGCAAGTTATTAGAGTGATGTTTTTCTTTTCTGGCATTCAATCATCTTTGTTGTTGTTTTATTGTTTTGTTTTGTTTTGTTTTGTTTTGTTTTGTTTTGTTTTCAGCCTTAGAGCTTGAACCAGGGCCTCCTGCATGCTAAGCAGTTGCTGTATATCACTAACCTATATCTCCAGCCCCTTTCTTTCATTTTTTTTTTTTTTGAGACAGGGGCTCAGTAAGTTACCCAAGCCAGCCTTGAACTCACTCTGTAGCCCAGGCAGGCATTGATCTTGTGATCCTCTGGCCTCCGTTTCATGTAGCTGAGATTATAGGACTGTGCCATCGGGTTGATTATAAAACTATTTTTAAACTTCACTTTTGTTTTTTGAGACAGTCTCCCTGTAGCTCCAGCTCTCCTGGAACTTGCTATGTAGACTAGGCTGGCCTGGAACTAACAGAGATCTGCCTGCCTCTGCTTCCCAAGTGCTGGGATTAAAGGCATTCGCCACCAGGCCCATTATTATTGTTGTTTTGGTTTGGTTTTGCTTGGTTGCTTTGGGGTTTTTGAGACAGGGTCTCACTATGTAGCCCCAGCTGTCCTGGCACTAGATATGTATACCATCCTCGTTGGCCTTGACCTCACAGGGATCTGCCCAACTTGGATCTGCCTTCCAAGTGTTGGGAGTAAAAGCATGTGCCACCACACCCAGTTCTATTGTGTAGACGTGCATGATTTCAGGGAGGTGCCCATGCAGTGCACATATGGAGGTCGGAAAACAACTTTTCTGGAATCATTTTTTTCCTTCCACATTTATGTGGGTTCCAGAGATTGAACTTGGGTCTCTAGGCATGGGTGGCAAGCACCTTTACCCCCTGAACCAGCTCACAGGCCCTATAATACTATTTTTCAACATAATGTTTTGTTTTGCTTTTTTGCTTTTTTGAGACAGGGTCTTGTGTAGCCCAGACTGCTAATTTACTCTGTAGCTGAGGATAGCCCCAAACTCCTGGTCCTCTTGACCTACAAGTGCTGAGAATACAGAGAGTGCTCCAACGTGCCCAGCTATAAATACTGTCATATCTGATAAATGTTATCAGTGTTAAGGGGCTTGTTACTACTTGTGATATGAACAATCCACAAATCTGTAAATAAGAACAAGATGCAAGAAACCCCCCCCCCAAAAAAAAAGAGGCCCAGAGTTCCACCATAAGGTGTGTGGAGAAAACACTCTACACGCACCCTGGCCTTTGTTTGCGGTGCTCCTCTGTAGAAACTCCCCTGCTTTTGAAAACCGCCTCTTTCTATGCACTGACAGCACTCTTGTGTAAGACTGTCACCAACCACCCCAAAAGGAGTCTTTCGTCACTCCAGCTCTCGTCACACTGCCTTTCTGCCACTGGCATCTGAATCAGTGGAGGATGCGAGCTAAGTTTCATTCATGTGTGTTTCATCATCTTTGAACTCCACAGCTGACTCATGTTTTCTGATAACTGATGAATGAGCTCAGGAATTATGGGAGGGAAGTACTTTGTGTTTTGTTCTTGTTCTAATTTTTGTAGCACTGCACATTAAAAGCACAGAACCTTGTGCATGTCAGGGAATCTCTCTAACCACTTTCCTATAGGTCTAGCCCCTGCTTTTTTGAGACAGGATCCCACTATGTAGCTCAGGCAGGACGCTAACTCATGACCCTCCTACTTCAGCCTCTCAAATGTTAGAATTATAAGTATACGTCACCATGCCCACCTAAGAGCAGTCTTTTTAGGGTAACTGAATCCTCTAAATTAATTCACTTAATGACTAACTACTTACGTAGTAAACACTGGTAATTTAAAAATTGAATTCCTGCTCATTTGCTTGCTACATTTCAGGCAAATTACTTCAGAAAAAAAAGTATACATTATATAATATTAAAGTAGAAAAAAGTTAGCCATTATTTCACTAATTAATCAAAACAGGTTTACACCTCATTAGCTTCCTGGTCCTCTTCTTCCTTCTGAATAACCCCACCTCTATTTTCATATCTTTTAAAAAAAATCTAAATTCTTTATGAGAGAAAACATATGATTTTTATCTTTCCACATTTGGCTTATTTCACTTATGATAATAACACCTAGATCCAGCCATTTTTCTACCAAATGACAAAATTCACCTTTCTTTATGTCCAAATAGAATTCTCTCTCTCTCTCTCTCTCTCTCTCTCTCTCTCTCTCTCTNTGGGATTAAAGGCATTCGCCACCAGGCCCATTATTATTGTTGTTTTGGTTTGGTTTTGCTTGGTTGCTTTGGGGTTTTTGAGACAGGGTCTCACTATGTAGCCCCAGCTGTCCTGGCACTAGATATGTATACCATCCTCGTTGGCCTTGACCTCACAGGGATCTGCCCAACTTGGATCTGCCTTCCAAGTGTTGGGAGTAAAAGCATGTGCCACCACACCCAGTTCTATTGTGTAGACGTGCATGATTTCAGGGAGGTGCCCATGCAGTGCACATATGGAGGTCGGAAAACAACTTTTCTGGAATCATTTTTTTCCTTCCACATTTATGTGGGTTCCAGAGATTGAACTTGGGTCTCTAGGCATGGGTGGCAAGCACCTTTACCCCCTGAACCAGCTCACAGGCCCTATAATACTATTTTTCAACATAATGTTTTGTTTTGCTTTTTTGCTTTTTTGAGACAGGGTCTTGTGTAGCCCAGACTGCTAATTTACTCTGTAGCTGAGGATAGCCCCAAACTCCTGGTCCTCTTGACCTACAAGTGCTGAGAATACAGAGAGTGCTCCAACGTGCCCAGCTATAAATACTGTCATATCTGATAAATGTTATCAGTGTTAAGGGGCTTGTTACTACTTGTGATATGAACAATCCACAAATCTGTAAATAAGAACAAGATGCAAGAAACCCCCCCCCCAAAAAAAAAGAGGCCCAGAGTTCCACCATAAGGTGTGTGGAGAAAACACTCTACACGCACCCTGGCCTTTGTTTGCGGTGCTCCTCTGTAGAAACTCCCCTGCTTTTGAAAACCGCCTCTTTCTATGCACTGACAGCACTCTTGTGTAAGACTGTCACCAACCACCCCAAAAGGAGTCTTTCGTCACTCCAGCTCTCGTCACACTGCCTTTCTGCCACTGGCATCTGAATCAGTGGAGGATGCGAGCTAAGTTTCATTCATGTGTGTTTCATCATCTTTGAACTCCACAGCTGACTCATGTTTTCTGATAACTGATGAATGAGCTCAGGAATTATGGGAGGGAAGTACTTTGTGTTTTGTTCTTGTTCTAATTTTTGTAGCACTGCACATTAAAAGCACAGAACCTTGTGCATGTCAGGGAATCTCTCTAACCACTTTCCTATAGGTCTAGCCCCTGCTTTTTTGAGACAGGATCCCACTATGTAGCTCAGGCAGGACGCTAACTCATGACCCTCCTACTTCAGCCTCTCAAATGTTAGAATTATAAGTATACGTCACCATGCCCACCTAAGAGCAGTCTTTTTAGGGTAACTGAATCCTCTAAATTAATTCACTTAATGACTAACTACTTACGTAGTAAACACTGGTAATTTAAAAATTGAATTCCTGCTCATTTGCTTGCTACATTTCAGGCAAATTACTTCAGAAAAAAAAGTATACATTATATAATATTAAAGTAGAAAAAAGTTAGCCATTATTTCACTAATTAATCAAAACAGGTTTACACCTCATTAGCTTCCTGGTCCTCTTCTTCCTTCTGAATAACCCCACCTCTATTTTCATATCTTTTAAAAAAAATCTAAATTCTTTATGAGAGAAAACATATGATTTTTATCTTTCCACATTTGGCTTATTTCACTTATGATAATAACACCTAGATCCAGCCATTTTTCTACCAAATGACAAAATTCACCTTTCTTTATGTCCAAATAGAATTCTCTCTCTCTCTCTCTCTCTCTCTCTCTCTCTCTCTCTCTGTATGTGCGTATATGCTGTGTATGTGTGTGTGTGTGTGTGTGTGTGTATCACATTTTCTTCATCCATTTTCTGCTGGTAGGCAGCTAGGCTGATTCATAGAAGTTAGATTTCTACCTGAACTGTAGAAGGATGTATTTTCCCTATTTCCTCACCAGCATTTGTTAGTTTCTTGTTTGTTTTCTTTTTTTTAAATATTTATTTGTTTTTATGTGTATGAATGTACTGTCTGCATGTAGGTTTGTGCACCCATGTCATGCAATGCCTCAGAGGTCAGAAGAGGGCGTCATATTCCCCTGGAACTGGAGTTAAAGATGGTTCTCAGCTGCCATGTGGGTGCTGAGAATTGAACCCGGGTCCTCTGCAAGAGCAGTTGGCGCTCTTAACCACTAAGCCATCTCTCCAGCCCTCTTGTTTGTTTTCTTAATCATAGCTATTCTGAATTTCAATGTAGTTTAATTTGCATTTCTCTGATGACTAAAGGTGGTTAGCCTTTTATTTCATGTATTCATTGGCCATTTGTACTTCTTTTAAGAACCTTCTATTCAGTTCATTTGCCCATTTATTGATTAGAATGTAAAATATATTTAATAACTATTCATATTGGAATAATATAAAGAACCAAACCTAGATCAAACTGCTAAAACATCTACCAAGTAATAATTATTTTCAGTTATCTTAATTTGGATTGTTTTTGTTTTTCAACTGAGTTTTAATTTCCTGCTTCTACTGTATGTCCTTGGCCTTGGATTGTGCTAGAAAAAAATTGAGTGAGTTCTTTTTTATTGATTTTTATTTTATGTGTATGAGTGTATTACCTGCATGCATGTGCACCTGTGTCATGCAGAGAGGAAGTTAGAAGAGGGTGTAGGATGTCCTGGAGATGGAGTTATGGGTGGTTGTTAGCACCCATGTGGATCCTGAGAAGAGAACCCAGATCCTCTGCAAGAGCAGCCAGTCTCTTAACCACTGAGCCATCCCCCCAGCCCCTAAAAAGTTCTTTTAAAAAGAGACTTATTGAGCCGGGCATGGTGGCACACGCCTTTAATCCTAGCACTTGGGAGGCAGAGGCAGGTGGATCTTTGTGAGTTCAAGGCCAGCCTGGTCTACAGAATGAGTTCCAGGACAGCTGGGGATACAGGGAGACCCTGTCTCGAAAACACTGAGAAAGAGAGAGAGAGAGAGAGAGAGAGAGAGAGAGAGAGAGAGAGAGAGAGACTTATTAACATGCACAAGTGCTGGATCTATACAGAATACAAAAATTTAAAGAGGCCAGATGGTTGAAGTTTGAATACATTCCTTAGAGAGGAGATGGAAATAGGTAGGTTGTGGGCAATTTTAGAAGAGCAATGAATTACTTTTAGAGAAGAGAATGGGCCCAGAGCCAGATGTGGTGACACAACATTTATAATTCCAACATTCAAGAGACTGAGGCAGAAGGTTATTAGTTCAAGGCTGAACTGGGATATATAGCAAGACTATGTCTCAAAAATAAAATAAAATAACCCAAAAATCAAACAAAAAATTGAAGATAATTTCTCTTGAGCGGATCCAATCTTTAGGTTGACAAGAGAACTTAAGAGAAATCCCCTTCCTGAGGGGAAAAAAAAAATGTGAACATGGTATGATGGAGTGAGGCAGGCTGTCAGAAACCTTGAGACTACTGCTTTCCTGTAGATGTCAGAGCAATATGCTTCGGGGCTCATTTTCTGAGTCTCCATAGTAGCATAGACTTCTTTTTTTTTTTTTTTTTTTGGGGGGTCTTTTTGAGACAGAGTCTCCCTTTAGTCCCAGCTAGCCTGGAGCTCACTATGTAGACCAGGCTGGCCTTGAACTCACAGAGTTCCGCCTGCCTCTGCCTCCCCAGTGCTGGGATTAAAGGCGTGTGCCACCATGCTGGGCTACAACATTTCTTAATCACATTTAGGCCTGTTCCCCCTCCCTCCCCCCAGAATTCATGCATTCTGCCATACATATTAAGTCCTGTCTTGCATCTTTTTCTCAATTTTTTTAACTGTTTTGATGGTGAAGGTTACTGTTCTGGTCAGTTCTTTAAACACGTTTTTCCTTTTTGTTCCCTTTCATTTTATATTACTCCAAAATATGCCTACATACACTCCACACATATACCAAAATTACAAATATAAACTATAGGTTAACTCCAAACACATTTAGGGATTCACATTTTTTAATGTGCTCTTTTGTGTAGTAGCATCAGGTATTATATTTACTAAAAAAAGAGAAAAAAATTACTCAGTTTGCCTTATAAATAAGGATTTGATGCTAGGATACACAAATGAAGGACACCATACATTGTTTGATTTTTCTGGGACTGTGTTACTTCACTTAGCATAATGGCTTCTAGTTGCATCCATTTACCTGCAAAGTTCATGATGTCATCTTTCTTTACTGCCACATAGAACTCCATCAAAATAGTTTTAAAGAGGGGGCTGGAGAGATGGCTCAGTGGTAAGGGTATTGGCTGCTCTCAAAGAGGTCCTGGGTACAGTTGCCAGGTGTTGTCTAACAACAAACTCCAGTTCCAGATCAAATGCCATCTTCTGGCTTCTACAGGCATTGCATATACCTGGTCTACTTGCATACATACAGGCAAAACACTCATACACATTAAATTAATTAATTTTTTAGTTTTTTGAGGGGCTTGCTATCAGCCCAGCTGAACTGGAACTCACCATGTAGACCAGGCTGGCCTGAAACTCACAGATATTCACCTGCTTCTGCCTCCTGCTTGCTGGGATTAAATGTGTGTCCATCACTCTGGGCAAAAAAAAAAAAAGTTTTAAGGGGCTGGAGAGATGTCTCAGCAGTTAACAGCACTAGATGCTCCCACAGAGCACCTGGGTTCAATTCCCAGCACCCACATGGTAGCTAACAACCGTACATAAGTCCAGTTCCAGGGGGATCTGACACCTTTTTCTGACCACCAGCATTGCACAATACAGGTTCACTTACATGCATGCAGGCAATACACTCATACACATAAAATAAATGTAATAAATTTTTAAAAATGTTTCAAGACATCATTTTTAAAATTTAAGCATTTTATACAGTATATTTGTGTTTTCTTGTTAATACATTAGATAACAAGATCTATGGGTGGGTTCAACTATAATTTTGAAGTGGTAAAGAGTTTAATTCAAGATTTATAACAATTTATAACAAAACAATAAATACATATTTTTATTAGTGGCAGGATCATAGCTACCACTAATATTGTGCTTTGTTTTCCACATAATAATTGGAGAAATGCTACATTGTTAGAGTCTGGTAAGACTAAATATATATATTATCCCCATCCAAATTCATTGATTTCTCACAATTAGAACTCTTTTAATTTTTTTTTATTCTTGTATGTGTACGAATGTACTGTCTGCATGCAGGTCTGTGCACCCATGTCGTGCAATGCCGCAGAGATCAGAAGAGGGCATCAGATTCCCCTGGAATTGGAGTCAAAGACGGTTCTCTGCCACCATGTGGGTGCTGGGGATCAAACCCAGGTCCTCTGCAAGAGCAGTCAGTGCTCTTAACTGCTAGGCCATCTCTCCAGCCCAATTAGAACTCTTATTCCATGACACAATTCTGGAAGGATACATGCCATATAGAGTGGGATAGGATGAAGAAAAAGGAAATAGGAGAATTTGAATGTTTTCAAATCCTGTGTTATTTGATTTTTCACAGCGACATCATATCCCTGTGTTACTTGTACACAAACAGAGATATTGGTCTAAGACAAGTCTGTACTTCATAGCCATTTGTATCATGTCCTCGCCTTTACCACTGTTACCAGTGGTTGTGAACCTTCGTGGTTTTTAAGACCGGATAGAACCAGTCCATAGTTAGGGATGTATTTTGGGGCATCTTCAGTGAATACCTGAGCCATATTTCTACATTTTACGATATTCTTTAATGAGACAATGCTTTCTTGATTCCTAATATCTAGTAGTTTGTTCAGAGAACAGTTAAACAGAGTGTTATAAACTGATACTTCTGGCATTTATTAAACACCTGGAGTATTCATCAGCACACTGGATGATAAACTGACTTTCAAATTGCAAAGTATGGGCTGGAGAGCTGGCTCAGTGGTTAAGAGCACTGAGTACTCTTGCAGAAGACCCGGGTTCAAGTCCGAGCACCCACATGGCGGCTAAGAACCATCTTTAACTCCAGTCCCAGGGGAATTCAACACCCTCTTCTGACCGCCGCAGCATTGCACAACACGGGTGCACCTACTTACATGCAGACAGTACACTCATAAAAACAATAAATTCAAATTGGAAAGTATTAGAAAGTGTAGCAAGAGGTTCATTCCTTTTCTGTGTACAAAGAGCAATCTTACCTCACATACGACTCTCCTTTTGTTAGGAGTAAAGATGGCTGAACCAGCAGGAGCTTACATCAACTTGATAGAAATGAAATTTATTGATGACACGCTTTACTTTATACGTAAGTCTAAACCAGTAAGACAAGTGCAGGGCTCAGATTCAGGTATTCAACCAGAAAAGAAATTGTGAGGTGAACCATGGACTCCTGTTTGTCACCAAATTCTATTGTAATATTAATGGCTTCTCTAAAAAAACTGAACTTCTAGAAATTAACCATAACACTTCTAAGGTCCCAGTGTCTTGTCCCACCACATTCAATGGCACTCCAGTGGCAGCCAACCATCAAGGGGGTGCCTGGTGGCCATGAGGACAATCCCACAGAAATGTGTACATTGAGGAAATACTTTTCCCAAAGCAAATTGGAAAACTATATACTACCCTAAGTCTATAGTTTTGTAAGTGACACCAATTTATGTAAATATATTTGCCAAACAAATTTATTTTTCTGATCATCCATGGCAACTTGACTTCATTGAAGTCTGGCTTTGTTTGGAAGTTTGGACTTTATTGAAAAGTGTTTAGGTGTCATTCCATTTAAACAATACATTTAAGAAGAAAACAGCTGTGTATTGACATTTATAAATCCTGGATTTAAATTTTATACCTAATTTACCTGAAGGCACAGTAACTCAATCTTAATTTTACGGGCCTCCTGAATGATTATAGATTTCTAATGGAGGCCAACAAAGCCCATCACCATTAAATGGGAGTTAGAGAATGAGAAGTAGCAGAACGGAGTTGTAAAGGGGCATGGGAAGGGGAAATTGGGAGCCTACCTCTGTAATTTAACATATTTTGTTTCTCTTTTTCCCCCTTAGCTGAAAATGATGGTAAAGTAAAAATTTATTTTTCTTTCTTCACAAATAAGTAGCTACTTGAGATGTGTCCACTGTCATCTGGGAGACACAGTCCATATGGATGACCTTCCTAGGAATTGATAAGAGCAATTATATTATATTCAGATTATTCTTTAGTAGAAGCATATCAAAATTTAATCAATCTTCATTTGATGGGTTAAGTTATTTTCAGTTTATTAGTATTTACAGTTCCACTATAGGATTCTTGGGAATTTTTGTTGTTAGTTTGGTTTAAAACAGGTTTTTATATATAATAATCTCTCTATATATATATTATATATATATAATGGTCTTATATAATAGTCTATACATGTAAAATGTCTGTAGATACATGATAGTTTTATTTTAATATTAATATGTATTCTGAACTCACTATATAAACTAGGCTGGCCTCAAACTAATGATCCTTCTGCCTCAGCTTCCTGAGTGCTTAGAATACAGATGTGCACACCATGAAAGCAGCATTCTTTTTCCTTTTTTTTGTCTTTTTGAGACAGGGTCTCCCTGTAGCCCCAGATGGCCTGGAAATCACTATGTAGACTAGACTGGACTTGAAATCACAGAGATCCACCTGCCTCTGCCTCCCAAATGCTGGGATTAAAGGTATGAGCCACCATGCCCGGCAACATCTTTTCTTTAATATTTTATTTTATTTTTTAGTTATATGTTTATGTGGAGTGGGGCTTGTGCATGTGAGGAAGGTGCTGTAGCTGCTGGAGCTCATGCAAGGCTGCGTGGATTCTGGGAATCTAACTCAGGCTCTCTGGAAGGATGACAGCACACACTGCTAAATGTGCAGCCAAGTCTCCAGCCCCATCGCTCTCATACAACAGTGTTAGGGCATATGCCTAACTGTTTCCTTGTTATGATATCTAGGAAGTTGAAATTCTGGGTTGGTAGAAGATGGGGTAATTGGCAAATCAAAGTCTCAGTACACCGTGAATTGAGAGCACAAGTGGAATCATCCTTAGACCCAGAAGACACACATTTTCTATATTTTCCTGGGCTGGAAGAAAGAACTGGTGGTCCCATCACGGAGTTTGTAAGTGGAATAGCAAGAAATCATTTGCAGACAGTGAAAGTAGAGATGATGGTGTAGAGATCCCGAGAAGCGCGAAGACTTAAAAGTGCAGCTACATACTGTGGAAAGCTATGCTCACCTGGAAAACAGTACTGACAGCTGATGTGCTTGTAGTGGCACCAGTAGAAACATCTGTATAAATGAGTTAAGTATTTAAGGTACTAACAAAAAGATGATGATGAACCACAAGGTGCAGTTACTTAGGGAAGGAAAGGAAAGGAGGAAGAGATCAGCTAGGGAAGAGATCCCAGCATCAGGAGACCAAAGAGCTTCATGAAGTCCAAGAACTTGTACAGGTGAAGTCAAAGCAAAGAAAACAAAACGGTAGGAGACAGATCAGTAAGTATGTACAGAAAATATCTAAAGTCAATGTGTGGGTAGAGTAGCTCTGAGTAGAAGCAGGAAACTGCACGCCCTTGGAAGCAGGTTTGAAAATGGCAGTATGAAAAATAAATAAATAAAAATGGCAGTATGATGGTATTCACAGCACCCTGGAGGCAGCTGCAGGTGAATCTCTGTGAGTTTGAGGCCAGCCTGATCTATATAGCCAGTTCCAGGTTAGCCAGGGCTACGTAGTGAGATCCTGTCTTTCAAAACAAAAAATCCCAACCTTACCAGAGGAACTATTGGCAACTGATTGCCACTAGAAGTGGGAGAGTTGGTCCTTCTCAGGGATATGACTATAGGTTAACCAGGCTCCAGCAGATGGACCCACACTGAAGAACATTTGGGGACACAAATTAGACCCCATATGCCTTATTATATACAATAGAATACATTAAATTGAACAGGGGGTACTAGGGGAGGTGCAGGGAGAGGAGGGCTCTAAAGATCATAAAATATATTGTGCCGGGCGTGGTGGCGCACGCCTTTAATCCTAGCACTTGGGAGGCAGAGGCAGGTGGATCTTTGTGAGTTCAAGGCCAGCCTGGTATACAGAGTGAGTTCCAGGACAGCTGGGGCTACAGGGAGACTTTCGGAAAAAAGTAACAAAAAAAATATATATAATTATTATATATATATATAATATATTTATAGTATGAAAATTGCAAAAATTCAATTAAAAATTAAAACAAAAAAAACCCTAGTCAACTTGCTTACTGCTTCTTCTGAAACAGAAGATTATAATTAATAACTATTGAAGCAGAGTGTGTGGTAGGTCTGTTTGGTGATCTAGAAAAAGGATATTTTTAATGATTTAATGTGTGTTATAGAAGATCTGGAATCAGATCACTTTGCCAGGCTTGAACCTATACATGCAGTGATACGAAATGTGGATGACCAAGTTCTCTTCATCAATGGAGGAAAGCAGCCGGTGTTTGAGGATATGACTGATGCTGAGCTTGCAGGTATTTTTTTTCTATATATTTTCAAACACAGCAATGACAGCCCCTTCTTTCCATTCCATCTTCCTCTCTGCATTTTCAATGTCAGACCTTATCGTTAGATAACTGAAGGACTGTGAAACAGTGTTCCTATGACTTTAAAAATACAGTTAGGGGGCTGGAGAGATGGCCTAGCAGTTGGGAGCGCCGACTGGTCTTGCAGAGGACCCGGGTTCAATCCCCAGCACTCACATTGCGGCTAAGAACCGTCTTTAACTCCAGTTCCAGGGGAATCCGACGTCATCTTCTGACTTCCGTGGCATTGCATGACACGGGTGCACAGACCTACATGCAGACAGTACATTCATACGCATAAAGTAAATAAATAAATAAATAAATAAATAAATAAATAAATAAAAATTTTAAAAGTTTTTAAAAAAATACAGTTGGGCCAGGTGTGGTAGAGCATGCCAAAGGCAAGTAGATATCTGTGTGTTCACAGCCAGCCTGGTCTACATAGCGAGTTCCAGGCAGTTCATAAACTCATACACTCATACAGATAAAATAAAAAGGATAAATAAAATAAAGTTTAAAAAAACTCACGTCTTTTTTAAAGAAGTGAGTTCCAAATATCAGAGTTGGGGGTCAGGTTGAAGTAGTGAATGTATATTCTTGAAAAATCCTAAAATTTATATGTCAACAAATGTTTTTCGTACTCTAAGGCTGGGCATGGTGGCACATGCCTTTAATCCCAGCACCAAGGGAGGAAGAAGCAAGGTGGGTGTCTGTGAATGAGGGCCTCGGCTTGGTCTACATTGCAAGTTCCAAGCCAGCTGGGGCTACAGGGAGACCCTGTTTCAAAACAAACAAACAAATTCTGTTGAGCATTCAAGAGTTAAATAAAGGGGCTGGAGAGATGGCTCAGCAGTTATAAGTACTGACTGCTATTGAAGGACCCAGGTTCAGTTCCTAGCAGCCACGTGGTAGCTCCCAACCATCTATAACTCCTGTTCCAGGGTATCCAATGCCCTCTTCTGGCCTCTGTGAGCTCCTGCATCCATGTGGTGCACATAAACTCACACAGGCACACACATAATTACTAAATAAATAGATAATAAATATTTTCTGAAAGTAAAATATAGCCTTTTAGGATTCAGGATATCTTTAACACACTCAAGTGGTTGCCTACGTATGCTTTAACACCGTGTGCTCAAAGGTATCTGACTAGCTGGATGTCGTCTCTGGCTGGACTATTACTGTCTATCTATCCTTTGGTCAAATTTCCACAGGTCTCAATTTAGAAAAAGAATCCTCTGCAAGTAACAGTCTCATTTTTAAATATTCATTTCAGCTAATAGAGTCCAGTTGATAATTTACACGTATAAAGATGACAATGCCAGGGGGCTGGCCGTGACCATCTCTGTGAAAGAGAAGAAAATGTCAACTCTCTCCTGTAAGGACAAACTCATTTCCTTTGAGGTAAGATTCAGCTCTACTTTGTTTTTAGTGGTATTAATGGAGTTCAACCTTTGGTCTGGAGCCTGAAGAGAAAGAAACAAAAATCGCTGAAATTGACAAGTATGGGAAATTATCAAACCCTTAATTTATTGTGATATTTGGTTATCTAATGCTTTTTCTGAGCCTGTCACAGACAGAAATGCACCAACCACTTTTCTAACCTGAATTGTATTGGGGTGAGGGAGGGGATTGAGAGATGGTTTCCTTGTAGCCCCAGCTGGCCCGGAACTCGTTATGTAGACCAGGCTGGCCTGGATCTCACAGAGATCTGCCTGCTGCTGCTTCCTGAGTGCTGGGATTAAAGGCATGTGCCACCACACCTGGCTATTTTCTTGTTTTTGAGTCAAGGTCTCATGTATCCCAGGCTGGCATTGAACTCACTATACAGCTGAAGATGATGCTGAACTTTTGATCTTTCTATCCACAGCTCCTGGGTGCTAGGATTTCAGGTGTGTATCGCAATACCTGGTTTTGCACCCTAGGTCTTCTGAATAATCAATCACTGTATAAATATATGTGAATTATAAATTTGTTTAAGAATAGCATGTGATTTTCCCAAATAAGTCCTGCTACATAGAATGAAGCTAATTTTCCTGAAAATCTGCAGCTTTGTAAATTATGATGATGATTTTTTTTTTCAATGCTGGGGATCAAATCCAGGGCATTGTTCACACCGGGCAGGTACTCTATCGTGGAGCTATATTCCCAGATAATGTTGCTTTGGGTTTGTTTTTATTTGTGTGTGTGTGAGAGAGAGAGAGAGAGAGAGAGAGAGTGTGTGTGTGTGTGTGTGTGTGTGTACACATACCAGTGTGCTTGTGCCTACAGAGGCCAGAAGGCATCAGATCCGCTGGAGCTGGAGTTACAGGTGGTTGTAAGCCACCTGATGTGGGTACTGGGAGCCAAACGTGGCACGCACTCTTAACCACCGAGCCATCCTTCAGCCCCATAGTTTTTGTTTTTGTTTTTTTAATTTATTTTTTATGTGTATTAATGAACTGTTTGCATGTAGGTCTGTACACCCCCGTCGTGCAATGCCACGGAGGTCAGAAGAGGGCGTCGGACTCCCCTGGAATGGGAGTTCTCCTGGAATTGGAGTTTCAGACATTTCTCAGCTGCCATTTGGGTGCTGGGGATTGAACCCGGGTCCTCTACAAGAGCAGTAGGCGCTCTTGACCTCTAGGCCATCTTTCCAGCTCCTAAATGTTAGCCAGATCCTTCATCTTTCAGTTAATATTACTTCTGTCATGTTAATCTGGTTGGATTAAATTAACAAAATAGGGGCTGGAGAGATGGCCTAGCGGTTGGGAGCACCGACTGCTCTTGCGGAGGACCCGGGTTCGATCCCCAGCACCCACATGGCGGCTGAGGGCAGTCTTTGGCTCCAGTTCCAGGGGAGTCCGGCGCCCTCTTCTGACCTCCGTGGCATTGCACAACATAGGTGCACAGACCTACATGCGGATGGTACATTCATACACATAAAAAATAAAGGGATGCTGAGCGTGGTGGCGCACGCCTTTAAGCCCAGAACTTGGGAGTCAGAGGCAGGCGTATCTTTGTGAGTTCAAGGCCAGCCTGGTCTACAGAGTGAGTTCCAGGACAGCTGGGACTACAGGGAGACCCTGTCTCGAAAAGACTAAATAAATAAATAAATAAAGGGGCTGGAGAGATGGCCTAGAGGTTAAGAGCGCCAACTGCTCTTGCAGAGGACCCGGGTTCGATC
>VZQC01000299.1:3221464-3248468 GCA_009823505.1 Rhizomys pruinosus
CTAAATGCCTCGTTCTGTGTTGAAGGCGTGCCTTTTGCGCCTCCTTCAGATCCTTCTTTCGATAATCTCAGTTGGGGGCGGGGGGGGGGGCACCTGCCGCTGGCTCAAGAGATCTCAAACTCCAAGAGTCACACAAGCCTGCCCTTTAATACCGGCTGGAGGATAACTCCCCCAGAGCACTAGATCTATAATCAAGCCAAATGACCACACCTTCTTAACCAGCTGGGAGGAAACTCCAACCTCACAGCCACACAAAGGCCAATCAAACCAAGACAGCAGGACCAAAGGATCAACAGTCACTCGCCAAGACACCAGAAAAACCATTCCTACCTGTCTCCCCCTCTTCCTGCGCTGGGCCTCAAGAGATCTCAAATCCTCCTTTTACACACTACATTTTGATTGCTATTCCCTGCTCTTCTCATTGGGAGGAATGTCTTCTGGGTTAATGGAGCTATGATTAATGATTTGTCTTAACTTAATAAGAATGCATAGCATAAGTTACGAGCAGAAAAATATATAGAGACATAAAAAACTGGACAAATAAATAGAGAGAAAAGCAGCGCGCAGAAGTAATTTTCACGTGGCATGAAATACTTTATAAACAGTATTTTCAAAGATTATTTTTTACATTTATATTTTATTTTTTATTTTAAAAATTTATTTATTTATTTTATTTATTTAAAAATTTTTATTTATTTTTTTATGTATGAATATACTGTTGCATGTAGGTTTGTTGCACCCGTTGTCGTGCAATGCCTGCGGAGTTCAGAAGAGGGCGTCGGATTCCCCTGGAACTGGAGTTTAAAAGACGGTTCTCAAATCTTCATATGGGTGCTGGAATAATAATAATAAAATAAAATAATTCCTTAAAATAAATGAATAAATAAATAAATAAATAAATAAATAAATAAATAAATAAATAAATAAATAAATAAAGGTGTATGCCACCACACTGGGCACCACTCTAAATTTTAACTCTGATAAAAAACAGTGCTTCTGCAATAGCTGCGACCTTCACACAAAATTCTTGGGCATCTCCTCCTGCCTCTCCTTCGCCTGGCAGTTTGCAGTCTCTCTTTCAGACTTAATAGGCTGCAAGCTTGGCTAAGAGAGTGGCATTAGAGGCCTGGGATGGAAGGGCAAAGTGGAGAACATTAAGCATGTCACCAAACAACAGAATCACAGGAAAAGAGCTGGCCAAGCTCATGTTTTGGAGGTAGATGAAAGCTAATCCAGCTGCAGAACCCATTTGAAACTACAATCTGCCTGGCCTACAAGTGGGTTATTATCGGGAGAAACTTGGCAGGAGTGTGTAGAAGACTACAGTGATGCTGCAAACTCAGTAGCATCCAGATGTGGGGGAGCCTAATGCTTACATGTTGGTGGCCCTTTTGAAGAAAGATAATATAAAATTATCAGAGGCATAAACTCTATAATTTATTGAGAATTATGGGGCCAGAGAGATGGCTCAGTGGTTAAAAGCACCGTCTGCTCTTGCAAAGGGCCCGGGTTCAATTCCCAGCACCTACATGGTGGCTAAGAATCATCCTTAACTCCAGTTCCAGGGGAATCCGATGCCCTCTTCTGACCTCTGCGCCACTGCACGACACGGGTGCACCAACCTACGTACAGACAGTACATTCATACACATGAAAATAATAAATAAATTTTTTTAAAAATTAGAATTATTTAAAACAAGTGGCTCTAATATCGAAGCTTCGTTAGTTTCATAGAAAATCTGCTTCTAGAAGCCAGTAAATATCAACTGAATGGATAGATGAAAAGAAAAAAATAAAGGAAAGGAAAAGAGGAGAAAGAAAGAAGGGTCGCCTACAACCATTATTTTTTATTTTATTTTATTATGTGTATGAAAGTACTGTCTGCATGTAGGTCTGTGCACCCGTGTCATGCAGTGCCAAAGAGGTCAGAAGAGGGAGTCAGATTCCCCTGGAACTGGAGTTAAAGATGGTTCTCAGCCACTATGTGCTGGGGATCGAACCCAGGTCCTCTGCAAGATCAGTTGGCACTCTTAACTGGTAGGCCATCTCTCCAGCTCCTAGAACCATTATTATAATATCATCTGTCCTTTTATCTCTTTTCTCCCACTAATAAAGAACTTAGCCATTGTTACCTCAATAAGATGCAATTATCAGGAAATAAGACGAAATTGACTGCTATTGGGTACTTACTTTTCTGTATTAATTACTAACCATAAAGTTCTTTGGCCAGGTGTGGTGGCTTAAGCCTTTAATCCCAGCACTCAGGAGGCAGAGGCAGGCAGATGTCTGTGAGTTCAAAGCCAGCCTGGTCTACATAGAAAGTTCCAGGACAGCTGGGGCTGCAGGAAGACCATGTCTCAAAAAAAAAAAAAATTACTTGGACAAGAAGAGCTTGGCTTAAGTGTCTGTTTCTCACCCATAGATCCAGGCTTGGCCAGGGTTCTCTTAGACTGTGGTGCAGCTTGGAGAAGGCCAACAAAGCAAGTACTAGGCTGGGTTTGCTTTGCCTGACCCCAGATCCCATCCCTCCTTATGAAAAGGAGCCTTGGGTATTAGGGCCCTTGAGCAGAGATGTCCCCAGAATTGCTTCCACATCCAGTTGTTGAACCACCCTACGGTGGCTTTGGTGGCCAAGACGAGGAAAGTCTCCAGGAATTTCTTGCTTTGACTTGATGAAATCTGACACTGAACTCCATTAAAGAAAATATCTATTCACATGCCTACCTTTAATTATAACTTTCCATGTTGGGTTTGGTCTAACAGGTTCATTTCCATCTGCCATATTCCTAGAGCTTTGGCCATTTTGGCTAAGGTTTATTTTTCATTTAGACATTAAACTCTCCTGAAGTTGTAGTTTACCAAAAACAGCTGCAGAAATGGTTGATAATGGGGGAATAATTTATACTGTTGTCAACTCAGGGCCCATACTCTTGGTGAAGGGCCAAGGTCAAGAATCATGAATGTCAATTTTATAATTCATTCAGTTGAAAATACCCTCCTCAGAGTTTTTCATATATCCTAGGAGGATAAAATGGTATTTTAATTCTAGATATTTCCTCATCAGTTCATAGGATTATGGGGATCTTTGGTACCATGGGCTCAAAATTAAATAAAACCTGTCTACTGGTTCCAAGATTAACAGGGAAGAAACTTGGGCAGTGCCCACATTTTCTAATATGCCCCGAAAAGTAGACACAATGCAAAGATAAGAAAAGTCAGGCACTCCTAGCAGTTACACCCTGCTAGGATTATAGTTCCAAGAAACGTAAGCATTCCTGATAGGACCCTGGTATCTAGCCAAAAGATAAAGGAATAAGTACTTGGTCTTTCAGGGTAGGACCCAGCCGAAGAGATGATATTCAGGACAGAAATGCAAGACTACTGTGAATTGTCATGGTTGGCAGGAAGGTTACTGACTGATTCAGTACAGCCAGGCTATTCAGGAACCAGGACTTAGCTCTAGAACAACTACTGGTTCTAATCATGCTACAGTTTAGCTCCAGCATCCACTGAAGCATCTACCTAGACTTACATCAATGTGTTGACTTATAAATGGTTGGAGAAGAGCTGGAATTAGTCCTGAGAGCTGCTGGCAGTGTTTACTCTTTTCCATCTTGAGCAGACTGGTACTCCCTTTAATGTCTACTCAGATTTTTTTCTCAACTCTTAAAAAGTGAAACTGCTTTAGTTCTTTTTTTATTTTATTTTATTTCTTTATGTGTATGAATGTGCTGTCTGCATGCAGGTCTGTGCACCCGTGTCGTGCAATGCCGCGGAGGTCAGAAGAGGGTGTCGGATTCCCCTGGAACTGGAGTTCTCCTGGAATTGGAATTTCAGACGGTTCTCGGCCGCCATATGGGTACTGGGGATCAAACCCGGGTCCTCCTAAGAACCGCAAAAAATTGCTTTAGTTCTGTCCAGTAGTATACTTCTAAAATAAATTAGGGCTGGAGAGATAGCCTAGCGGTTAAGAGCACCGACTGCTCTTGCAGAGGACCCGGGTTTGATCCCTAGCACCCACACGGTGGCCGAGAACCGTCTGTAACTCCAATTCCAGGAGAACTCCAGTTCCAGGGGAATCTGAGACCCTCTTCTGACCTCTGCGGCATTGCACGACATGGGTGCACTGACCTACATGCAGACAGTACATTCATAAACATACAAAAATAAAATTAAAAATAAAATAAAATAAATTAACTGCACATGTTCAAAGTATTCATATCCTTAAAAAAGATTTATTTTGTGCATATCCCTGTGAGTGGTGTGTGTGTGTGTGTGTGTGTGTGTACACATGTCCATGGAGGCCAGAAGAGGGCATTGGATCCCCTAGAACTAGACTTTCAGGTACTCATGAGCCGCCCAATGTGGCTGTTAGGAACCACACTCCAGGCCTCTGAGAGCGGCAAGCACTCTTAACTGTTGTGCCATCCCTCCAACCCCAATTGTTCATATCCTTAAAAATTATGTATTGTGTTTCCTCCATAGGAAATGGATCCACCTAAAGATATCAGGGATACAGAAAGTGACCTCATATTCTTTCAGAGAAGTGTTCCAGGATTTTACAATAAGATGGTATTCGAATCTTCACTGTATGAAGGATATTTTCTGGCTTGCAAACAGGAAAATGACCTTTTCAAACTTATTTTGAAAAAGAATGATGACAATGGAGATAAATCTACAATGTTCACTGTAGAATATGCTGGATAAAACATATATTAAAATTTTTGTGTTTTAGAAAGATTATTAGAATTTATGAGCCTTATGGTAGTTCATTCTGTGTTGCCATAACAAAATACCAGAGGCCACATAATTTATAAAGTAAAGAAATATAAATAAATAAATAAATGTATTTGTTTCATGTGTCTAATTGCTTGATGGTCTAGACAGCCTAGTTCCTGGTTCCTTGTTCTTGCCCCTGAATGCATCACAACATGACAATAAGGGGAAAGGAATTGGCTTCATGGAGAAGGACTGACCTCACTTTAGAGCAACTCATTCTTGAAAGATAAGCATTCATTCATTCCATTGTTGAGGCCTCCATGATCCAATCACCTCCCACCTCTTAACCTTTTGTCTTCTCAGTATAGTTACAGTGGGGACCAAGTTATTAGTACTTTTGAGAAACAAGCCCTGTCTACACTTTAGCAAATCTATACCGTGCCACTGAAATAAAATCAATAATGGATTCATAATACATCATTAAAATATGAGTAAATGGGCTAAGGAGATGGCTCAGTTGAAAAGGTGCTTGCAAAAACCTGAGTTTGATCCCTAGAGCCCAAACTAAAAAAAATAAAATACACATCTATATGATATAAAACTCATCTTTCCTTCAAGGAGGCACCACTTTGGAAAAAAGTATGGGAAAAACTATTCCAAACAAATGCAACCAAGAAACAAGCAGCCATTGCAAGCCTTTTACCTTTTCTTTTTCTTTTTCTTTTCTTTTTTTTNACCTTTTCTTTTTCTTTTCTTTTTCTTTTCTTTTTTTTTTTGTCTTTTTTGAGACAGGGTCTCTCTATAGCCCCAGTTGTCCTGGAACTCACTATGTAAACCAGGCTGGCCTTGAACTCTCAGAGATCCACCTGCCTCTGCCTCTCAAGTGCTAGGATTAGTGGTTTGCACCACTATACCCAGTGCTACCCTATTTCTGATAAAATAGACTTGAAACTAAAATAAAGAAAGACATGTCATTCTGATCAAGGGAATAATTAACCAAAAAACATTACAATCCTAAGCATATATGTACCAAATTCTGGCACACCCAGTCTCATAAATCACATACTACTGGATTTCAAGACACAGATTAGCCCAATCTCATTAATTGTAGGTGGTTTAAATACCCCCACTTTCTCTTATAGACAGGTCATCTGGATAAAAAAATAAAAGAGAAACATCAGAATTAAATGACATCATATATCAAATGGACCTAACTGATATCTACAGAGTATCCCACCCAAACACCAAAGAATACACATTCTACTCAACAGCCCCCGGAAATTTTTTCTTTCTTTTTTTTTTATTGGTCCTTTTGAGACAGGGTCTCCCTGTAGATCCATCTGTCCTAGAACTCACTATGTAGACCAGGCTGGCCTTGAACTCACAGAGATCTACCTGCCTCTGCCTCCCAAGTGCTAGGATTAAAAGCATACGCCACCACGCCTGGCAGAAATTTTTTCTAAAACAGCCCACATACTGAGACACAAAACAAATATCAACAAATACAGAAAATTTTAAATAATTCCTATCTGATCACAATGCAATAAATCTAGTAATTACACAAACTCATGGTGATCAAACAACACACTATTGAATAATGAATGGGTCAAAAAAGTCAAGAAAAATATTTTTTCAGTACTGGAATTATAGCTTGGCATGGTGGCACTTGCTTTTAATTCCAGCACCTGGGAGGCAGAAGCAGGCAGATCTCTATCAGTTCCAGGATAGCCTGGTCTGCATGGTGAGCTCCAGGCCAGCCAGGGTTACATAATAAAACCCTGTCCTCAAAGGAACTTTTCCTATAATTAAATGCAAATGGAACTACAGCACAACGAAACCTCTGAGACACATTAGAGCCAGTCCTAACTGGGCATGGTAGCACACCCCTTTAATCTCAGCACTGGGGAGACAGAGGCAGAGGCAGGTAGATCTCTGTGAGTTCCAGTCCACCCTAGTCTACTTAGCGAGTTCCAGGGCAGCTTGAGCTGTAAGGAGACCATGTCTCAAAAACGTAAGTAAGTAAATAAATAAATAAATAAGAAACCTATAGCTCTAAATGCCTACATGAAAAAGTTAGAAAGAGCACAAATTAATGACTTATTGATGCAACCCCAGAATTTGGAAAAACAACAAACCAAACCCAAATCCAATATATAGGGGAAAAAATCAGAGCAGAAATTAATGAAATAGAAACAAAGTGGGGGGGGGCAAAAACAAACAAACAAACAAAAAAGAAAGAAACAAAGGGGGGAAAAGCAATATGAAAAATCAACAAATATAAGAGCTGATTCTTTGAAAAGATAAACAAGACTGATAGCCAGGCGTGGTGGCACACAACTTTAATCCTAGCACTTGGGAGGCAGAGGCAGGCGATCTCTGTGAGTTCAAGGCCAGCCTGGTCTACAGAGCGAGTTTCAGGCCACCTGGGGCTATAGGAAGACCCTGTCTCAAAAAGGCAAAAAAAAAAAANCGAAATTGACTGCTATTGGGTACTTACTTTTCTGTATTAATTACTAACCATAAAGTTCTTTGGCCAGGTGTGGTGGCTTAAGCCTTTAATCCCAGCACTCAGGAGGCAGAGGCAGGCAGATGTCTGTGAGTTCAAAGCCAGCCTGGTCTACATAGAAAGTTCCAGGACAGCTGGGGCTGCAGGAAGACCATGTCTCAAAAAAAAAAAAAATTACTTGGACAAGAAGAGCTTGGCTTAAGTGTCTGTTTCTCACCCATAGATCCAGGCTTGGCCAGGGTTCTCTTAGACTGTGGTTCAGCTTGGAGATGGCCAACAAAGCAAGTACTTGGCTGGGTTTGCTTTGCCTGACCCCAGATCCCATCCCTCCTTATGAAAAGTAGCCTTGGGTATTAGGGCCCTTGAGCAGAGATGTCCCCAGAATTGCTTCCACATCCAGTTGTTGAACCACCCTACGGTGGCTTTGGTGGCCAAGACGAGGAAAGTCTCCAGGAATTTCTTGCTTTGACTTGATGAAATCTGACACTGAACTCCATTAAAGAAAATATCTATTCACATGCCTACCTTTAATTATAACTTTCCATGTTGGGTTTGGTCTAACAGGTTCATTTCCATCTGCCATATTCCTAGAGCTTTGGCCATTTTGGCTAAGGTTTATTTTTCATTTAGACATTAAACTCTCCTGAAGTTGTAGTTTACCAAAAACAGCTGCAGAAATGGTTGATAATGGGGGAATAATTTATACTGTTGTCAACTCAGGGCCCATACTCTTGGTGAAGGGCCAAGGTCAAGAATCATGAATGTCAATTTTATAATTCATTCAGTTGAAAATACCCTCCTCAGAGTTTTTCATATATCCTAGGAGGATAAAATGGTATTTTAATTCTAGATATTTCCTCATCAGTTCATAGGATTATGGGGATCTTTGGTACCATGGGCTCAAAATTAAATAAAACCTGTCTACTGGTTCCAAGATTAACAGGGAAGAAACTTGGGCAGTGCCCACATTTTCTAATATGCCCCGAAAAGTAGACACAATGCAAAGATAAGAAAAGTCAGGCACTCCTAGCAGTTACACCCTGCTAGGATTATAGTTCCAAGAAACGTAAGCATTCCTGATAGGACCCTGGTATCTAGCCAAAAGATAAAGGAATAAGCACTTGGTCTTTCAGGGTAGGACCCAGCCGAAGAGATGATATTCAGGACAGAAATGCAAGACTACTGTGAATTGTCATGGTTGGCAGGAAGGTTACTGACTGATTCAGTACAGCCAGGCTATTCAGGAACCAGGACTTAGCTCTAGAACAACTACTGGTTCTAATCATGCTACAGTTTAGCTCCAGCATCCACTGAAGCATCTACCTAGACTTACATCAATGTGTTGACTTATAAATGGTTGGAGAAGAGCTGTAATTAGTCCTGAGAGCTGCTGGCAGTGTTTACTCTTTTCCATCTTGAGCAGACTGGTACTCCCTTTAATGTCTACTCAGATTTTTTTCTCAACTCTTAAAAAGTGAAACTGCTTTAGTTCTTTTTTTATTTTATTTTATTTCTGTATGTGTATGAATGTGCTGTCTGCATGCAGGTCTGTGCACCCGTGTCGTGCAATGCCGCGGAGGTCAGAAGAGGGTGTCGGATTCCCCTGGAACTGGAGTTCTCCTGGAATTGGAATTTCAGACGGTTCTCGGCCGCCATATGGGTACTGGGGATCAAACCCGGGTCCTCCTAAGAACCGCAAAAAATTGCTTTAGTTCTGTCCAGTAGTATACTTCTAAAATAAATTAGGGCTGGAGAGATAGCCTAGCGGTTAAGAGCACCGACTGCTCTTGCAGAGGACCCAGGTTTAATCCCTAGCACCCACACGGTGGCCGAGAACCGTCTGTAACTCCAATTCCAGGAGAACTCCAGTTCCAGGGGAATCTGAGACCCTCTTCTGACCTCTGCGGCATTGCACGACATGGGTGCACTGACCTACATGCAGACAGTACATTCATAAACATACAAAAATAAAATTAAAAATAAAATAAAATAAATTAACTGCGCATGTTCAAAGTATTCATATCCTTAAAAAAGATTTATTTTGTGCATACCCCTGTGAGTGGTGTGTGTGTGTGTGTGTGTGTGTGTGTGTGTGTGTACACATGTCCATGGAGGCCAGAAGAGGGCATTGGATCCCCTAGAACTAGACTTTCAGGTACTCATGAGCCGCCCAATGTGGCTGTTAGGAACCACACTCCAGGCCTCTGAGAGCGGCAAGCACTCTTAACTGTTGTGCCATCCCTCCAACCCCAATTGTTCATATCCTTAAAAATTATGTATTGTGTTTCCTCCATAGGAAATGGATCCACCTAAAGATATCAGGGATACAGAAAGTGACCTCATATTCTTTCAGAGAAGTGTTCCAGGATTTTACAATAAGATGGTATTCGAATCTTCACTGTATGAAGGATATTTTCTGGCTTGCAAACAGGAAAATGACCTTTTCAAACTTATTTTGAAAAAGAATGATGACAATGGAGATAAATCTACAATGTTCACTGTAGAATATGCTGGATAAAACATATATTAAAATTTTTGTGTTTTAGAAAGATTATTAGAATTTATGAGCCTTATGGTAGTTCATTCTGTGTTGCCATAACAAAATACCAGAGGCCACATAATTTATAAAGTAAAGAAATATAAATAAATAAATAAATGTATTTGTTTCATGTGTCTAATTGCTTGATGGTCTAGACAGCCTAGTTCCTGGTTCCTTGTTCTTGCCCCTGAATGCATCACAACATGACAATAAGGGGAAAGGAATTGGCTTCATGGAGAAGGACTGACCTCACTTTAGAGCAACTCATTCTTGAAAGATAAGCATTCATTCATCCATTGTCGAGGCCTCCATGATCCAATCACCCCCCACCTCTTAACCTTTTGTCTTCTCAGTATAGTTACAGTGGGGACCAAGTTATTAGTACTTTTGAGAAACAAACCCTGTCTACACTTTAGCAAATCTATACCGTGCCACTGAAATAAAATCAATAATGGATTCATAATACATCATTAAAATATGAGTAAATGGGCTAAGGAGATGGCTCAGTTGAAAAGGTGCTTGCAAAAACCTGAGTTTGATCCCTAGAGCCCAAACTAAAAAAAAATAAAATACACATCTATATGATATAAAACTCATCTTTCCTTCAAGGAGGCACCACTTTTGAAAAAAGTATGGGAAAAACTATTCCAAACAAATGCAACCAAGAAACAAGCAGCCATTGCAAGCCTTTTACCTTTTCTTTTTCTTTTCTTTTTCTTTTCTTTTTTTTTTTGTCTTTTTTGAGACAGGGTCTCTCTATAGCCCCAGTTGTCCTGGAACTCACTATGTAAACCAGGCTGGCCTTGAACTCTCAGAGATCCACCTGCCTCTGCCTCTCAAGTGCTAGGATTAGTGGTTTGCACCACTATACCCAGTGCTACCCTATTTCTGATAAAATAGACTTGAAACTAAAATAAAGACATGTCATTCTGATCAAGGGAATAATTAACCAAAAAACATTACAATCCTAAGCATATATGTACCAAATTCTGGCACACCCAGTCTCATAAATCACATACTACTGGATTTCAAGACACAGATTAGCCCAATCTCATTAATTGTAGGTGGTTTAAATACCCCCACTTTCTCTTATAGACAGGTCATCTGGATAAAAAAAATAAAAGAGAAACATCAGAATTAAATGACATCATATATCAAATGGACCTAACTGATATCTACAGAGTATCCCACCCAAACACCAAAGAATAAACATTCTACTCAACAGCCCCCGGAAATTTTTTCTTTCTTTTTTTTTTATTGGTCCTTTTGAGACAGGGTCTCCCTGTAGATCCATCTGTCCTAGAACTCACTATGTAGACCAGGCTGGCCTTGAACTCACAGAGATCTACCTGCCTCTGCCTCCCAAGTGCTAGGATTAAAAGCATACGCTACCACGCCTGGCAGAAATTTTTTCTAAAACAGCCCACATACTGAGACACAAAACAAATATCAACAAATACAGAAAATTTTAAATAATTCCTATCTGATCACAATGCAATAAATCTAGTAATTACACAAACTCATGGTGATCAAACAACACACTACTGAATAATGAATGGGTCAAAAAAGTCAAGAAAAATATTTTTTCAGTACTGGAATTATAGCTTGGCATGGTGGCACTTGCTTTTAATTCCAGCACCTGGGAGGCAGAAGCAGGCAGATCTCTATCAGTTCCAGGATAGCCTGGTCTGCATGGTGAGCTCCAGGCCAGCCAGGGTTACATAATAAAACCCTGTCCTCAAAGGAACTTTTCCTATAATTAAATGCAAATGGAACTTCAGCACAACGAAACCTCTGAGACACATTAGAGCCAGTCCTAACTGGGCATGGTAGCACACCCCTTTAATCTCAGCACTGGGGAGACAGAGGCAGAGGCAGGTAGATCTCTGTGAGTTCCAGTCCACCCTAGTCTACTTAGCGAGTTCCAGGGCAGCTTGAGCTGTAAGGAGACCATGTCTCAAAAACGTAAGTAAGTAAATAAATAAATAAATAAGAAACCTATAGCTCTAAATGCCTACATGAAAAAGTTAGAAAGAGCACAAATTAATGACTTATTGATGCAACCCCAGAATTTGGAAAAACAACAAACCAAACCCAAATCCAATATATAGGGGAAAAAATCAGAGCAGAAATTAATGAAATAGAAACAAAGTGGGGGGGGGCAAAAACAAACAAACAAACAAAAAAGAAAGAAACAAAGGGGGGAAAAGCAATATGAAAAATCAACAAATATAAGAGCTGATTCTTTGAAAAGATAAACAAGACTGATAGCCAGGCGTGGTGGCACACAACTTTAATCCTAGCACTTGGGAGGCAGAGGCAGGCGATCTCTGTGAGTTCAAGGCCAGCCTGGTCTACAGAGCGAGTTTCAGGCCACCTGGGGCTATAGGAAGACCCTGTCTCAAAAAGGCAAAAAAAAAAAAACCCAAAAACAAAAACAGAAAACCCTCTCTAAGCCAGCCCCCAGTGATGAGCTTCCTCCAGCATGGAATGCACACATCCTAAGATGTTCCAAAACAGTGCCACCAACTGAGGACAAAAATGTTCAAACACTTGGAGCCTATGGGGGACATTTTCATTCAAACCACCACACTTTCAGATACCACACTCTGAACAATTTATTTTTTTAATTTTATTTATTCTTTATGTGTATGAATGTACTCTCTGCATGCAGGTCTGTGCACCTGTGTCATGCAATGCCGCAGAAATCAGAAGACGGCGTTGGATTCCCCTGGAACTGGAGTCAAAGACGGTTCTCAGCCACCATATGGGTGCTGGGGATCGAACCCGGGTCCTCTGCAAGAGCAGTTGGTGCTCTTAACCGCTAGGCCATTTCTCCAGCCCTCAATTTATTTTTTAAGATCAGAAACACACATAGAGGCATGTAGCTCAGTTGCTAGAATGCACCTGGCATGCAGGAAGTCCTAGGTTGGATCCCCATCACCACATAAAACCAAGCATCATTTGCACAGGCCTGAAATCCCTGATAGAAGAATCCGGACTTCCAGATCACCTCAAATGCATAGGGAGTTCAAGACTAGCCTTCTGTATAAAGCCACCTATAAAATAGCACTATCAAGACAGAGTCTCAACCTTAGGTGTTCCCAAAAGCACAGAGGAAGAGGAAGATGAAAACCTGCTGGAATTAGTATCAATCAAGTCTCAGAGGACAAGAAGGATTTCAAAAGACACATGTCAGGGGTTGAAGCCTTCTTCCTAGCTTGTGAACATGGACTTGTTGGCAGTTATCTCTATAGGTCGGAGGACTAACTGATGCATCAGGTATAAGTTGTGGCCCATAAACTGAGGGGGAAGGAGTACATTATTTCCTATATTTTAATTTCTTCTGTGTGCTCTTTCTATGCCGAGAGTAACGGATATTTCACTTTAGATATTCCAGGATGCCCCTCTTTGCCCAGAGTTGTAAAATGTAAGTGTCTTAGGGTAATAGCAAGATGCCTGGGTATGGATGGGAAGGGAATGTAGTCCTTGGATATCAGCACGATGTAACATCTGCTGAGATGTCCATCATTTACTTGTGGTTCCTGGATGGCTGTTCACAAAGCTGCTACTGAACAGATCCTTGCTGTTGCCTCTGCAACCCTTTAGGAAGGTGGCTGTCCCCGCCTCCATGGTTAAATTCTTGGTATCCGCTCTAGGATCTGTTTTGTCCCTCTCTCCCTTTATGCACACAGACCATTGGCCTTGGTTGACAGAGCCACTGCCCTGCCCTTCCAGTTCCACTGACAGGGGTCTGTTCACTAGGCCATCATCCTGTCTTTGCCCTGACAGCATTTCCTTAGTCATGATGGGTCTCTTAGGGTGACTGTGTGATTAACATTGGTCCAAACTGAAGTCCATTGTTGAGAGAAGAGAAATTCTCTTTCTGAACAGGCACTCATGACACCTGAACCTACACGATCATTATTTGCTAAATATATACAGAGTATCCTACTGCTGTTAGAAAAGTTAGCCTGTGGACAAAGCCAATAACATCTGTAAGGGAAGGGGCAGGGAGCCAGTCCCTGATGAAACCACTCCTGCCTCTGACCAGTTCTTACAGAGCTTAGAAAATCCATTTGTTTGTTTGTTTTGTTGTTGTTGTTGTTTTGGGTTTTTTGGTCTTTTCGAGTCTGGGTCTTCCTGTAGCCTCAGCTGTCCTGGAACTCACTCTGTAGACTTTTTAACTAGATTTACCGTTCTCTCAGAGTTCTAACTTATCCAAACTACCCGGTGAAGGTGCACTGGAAGCACTCCTTCTGGACTCCCTGGATGGCAGGGAGGAAGTTCAGGTTTTATCAGCCTGCTTCTATTTTTACTGTCTTGCTGCTTTCTGAGGCTCTACTCAGAAGAAATTGCATGAGTCCCATCAACCTATGGGGAATGCCAACATGCACCCGCCCCAGGGACCTAACAGGAACACTCTCCTTGGTTCTCCTCCATGCCCTGAGGCCTCCTTCTCTACTCCACGAGGCAGAGATGGCAGCTTTCTGCAGAACCTGATAACCTGAGTCAGAACCATGCAGTGGAGGGAGAGAAGCAATTCCCAGTGCCTGCAAGTGCTCCTCTACCCTCAACTCGCTTGTCGTGGCTTGCATTTCACAACCTTAGTAAGTGCCTAAGCTGTCTACACTGAGGGCAGAAGGCAACATCTGTGGTTTAGGCTTTGCCTGTCACTTATCAGTGGCTGGTAGCCTCAGTATCTGGCATAATTAAAGATCTACTATAGGAAGACAGAACACCAACACCTTCTGGCCCAGGGCCAGTGAGGTCACCTGTACAGGTGGCACACGACATGCAGAACCAACTCAGTGGCCTGCCTGCTCAGCACTCCTTTATCTCCTTAATAACACCTCACACCCACTCTTCCAGTAACTGGAAAGGCACCACCCTTCCCTCCTGGCACCTTCACAGAGATACTTGTACCCAGGCAAGAGATCAGAATTTGCCCTTTATTAAAGGCCTTTTATGTGTCCAGTGATATGTCATTTACTACACAGATATCCACAGTTCAAGTTCCTAATGCACAGTCTCGAAAGGCAGGCTAGTCTATGGGAGGCATGGGCAAGTTGTTTAAACTTACTTTTTTTTATTTTATTTATTTTTTTATGTGTATGAGTGTACTGTCTGCATGTAGGTTTGTGCACCTGTGTCGTGCAATGCCGTGGAAGTCAGAAGAGGGTGTCGGATTCCCCTGGAACTGGAGCCAAAGATGGTTCTCAGCCGCCATGTGGGTGCTGGGGATGGAACCTGGGTCCTCTGCAAGAGCAGTCGGCGCTCTTAACCACTAGGCCATCTCTCCAGCTCCGGGCAAGTTGTTTAAGAAAGCAATAACAGCCTGAGGGCTAAGGGTAAGACAGAGTCTTACCTAAGTAATGATCTCCCTAAGTAGTGATTAAGCTGACTGATAAGCTCATTTTAAAAAATTATTTATTTATTATTTTATGTGTGTGCACAGGTATGTACGCATCCTTGCCAAAATTTGAGGATGGAGGTTAGAGGACAACCCCACTATATGGGTCCCAGGGATTAAACTCAGGTTGTCAAGTTTAGCTACAAGTACATTTACTTGCTGAGCCATCTTGCTTACATGAGTTTTGTGGTTGTTGTTTTTGTTGTTTGTTTTTTTAATTTTTAGACAAGGTTTCACTATGTAGCCCTAACTAGCCTGGAACTCCCTATGTAGACCAGGCCTTAAACTCACCAGGATTCCCCTGCCTCTGCCTCCCAAGTGCTGGGATTAAAGGCATGTGCCACCACATGTTATTTTCATCCAAGGGTTGAAAAAAGACAAACCAATTTATGGATTACTTGAGAGAGATGTTCATGCATCTGACAATTTTTTAACACCGACTATGAGCTTGGCTCTCTATCTATACACACTAAGGATTCAGCAAATAAGAGGGAAGGATCCCTGGTCCCAAAGGACTTACATACTAGTAGAAAAGAAAATAAGATCAGAAAAATAGTTTTAAAGATCAAAATATAGGGCTGGAGAGATGGCTCAGCGGTTAAGAGCACTGGCTGTTCTTGCAAAGACCTGGGTTCAAATCCTAGCATCCACATGGTGGTTAACAACCATCTATAACTCTAGTTCCAGGAGATCCAACGCCCTCTCCTGTCCTCCCCAGGCATTGCACTCATACACATAAAATAAAAGTATATAATAAATTTAAAGATCAAAATACAAAATAGAGACAAATGCTATGTGAAGAATTAAGAACTCCTCTGAAGAGGACACCCATGCTGAGCTCTGGCCACCATATAATGCACACTCAGGCATGCACATCCATACACAGACATGTGCACACACATACACACATAAATTTTAAAAGGTCCTCTATGAAAAAAATGGCAAACTAAGATCTGAAGGCAAAGGCAGAATCACCCATGGCCAGAACATGAGGGAGAGCATTCCAGGCCAAAAGGAGGTCTAGTCCAAAGGTCCTGAGGCTGTTAAGAGCAGTCGGTGCTCTTAACCACTAGGCCATCTCTCCAGCTCCGAGCAAGTTGTTTAAGAAAGCAATAACAGCCTGAGGGCTAAGGGTAAGACAGAGTCTTACCTAAGTAATGATCTCCCTAAGTAGTGATTATGCTACTACAGCCAATCAAGAGTCAGCAAAGGAAGGGGAGGAAGCAGCAGCTGGTGTTCAGTCAGACTGTGATCTCAGGAAACTCTGGTTTGATTGTCACCTGAAGACATGTGCTAATCCCAGTAGAACCAAGCACGATCTTGAATGTTTTCTCATATTTTATTTTTTTACATTTATTTATTTATATTACATATATGAAGAGAGGGTGCATGTTACAGTGTACGTATGACAGAGAGATTCTCTCCTTCTCCTACAAGGGTACTGGAGCGTGAACTCGGGTCGTCAGGCTCGGCAACAAGCACTTGCACCTGCGGAACCAACTCACTAACCGAACTTCTAATCCCCCTGCCTTAGCCTCCCAAGCTCTGGGATTACAGGCTTGTGTAGCCTTGTCCAGCACAGCAGAGTGTTCATTTTGATGTCTGCATAGGGATATGACTTTATCATATTTTGAAAGTTATCATTTGGAGAGAGAGAGAGAGAGAGAGAGAGAGAGAGAGAGAGAGAGAGAAGCAAGCAGGATAAACAGGGCATGTAAAGAGGGAAAAGGGAAGGCAGGAAGGCAGTTCTCTGCTGAAATGAGGGAATTAATCAGAAGTCAGGTCTTCTGAAAGTCTCAACTGGATATAATATTTTTCATAGTTGTTGTTTTTTGGGGTCATGGTATGCACATATATTGTGGAAACACAATTAAAGAGAAAATCTTGGACAGGGAAGATAGCTGAGTGAGTAAAGCCACTTGCCACCCAGCCTGGAAACCTGAGTTCTATCCCCAAGAACATGAGAGAAGGAGAGGACCTAGGCCACGTCTTCTGACCACGCCCACAGAGTGGCATGCCATGTAGGCTGCCCGCCCCTCAAATAAAACATAAAGTAAATGAGGCATCTGCAAAGATGGCTCAACAGTTAAAAGCCCTAGATGCTCTTGAAGAGAACACAAATACAGTTCCCAACACCCATGTGGCAGCTAACGACTGTCTGTAACTCCACTTCCTGGGGATCTGATGCCCTCTTCTGGCCTCTGCAAGCATTGCATGCATGTGGTACACTTGTATACATGAAATACATAGTAATAAATTTTTTAAAATGTAGCCAGGCTTGGAGACTCATGCCTGAGTTCAGCACTAACGACAGTGAGGCAGGAAGATTGTCTCAAGTTCAAGACAAGGGTGGACAATATAGTGAGTTCCAGGCCAGTCTGGCTACAGTGTGAGACTTTGTCTATAAATAGATGATAGATAGATGATAGATAGATAGATAGATAGATAGATAGATAGATAGGATGGATAGATAGATGATAGATTATAGATAGGATGGAAAGATAGATGATAGATAGATAGATAGATAGATAGGATGGATAGATAGATGATAGATTATAGATAGGATGGAAAGATAGATGATAGATAGATAGATAGATGATAGAAAGATGATAGATAGGATGGAAAGATAGATGATAGATAGATAGATAGATAATAGATAGATAGATAGGTAGATGCATGGATGGATAGATAGATGCATGGATGGATAGGTAGATAGATAGATAGATAGATAGATAATAGATAGATAGATAGATAGATAGATGCATGAATGGATAGATAGATAGATAGATGATAGATAGATAGATAGATAGATAGATAGATGCATGATGGATGGATAGATAGATAGATAGATAGATGCATGGATGGATGGATAGATAGGTAGATAGATAGATAGATAGATAGATAGATAGATAGATGATAGATAGGTGCATGGATGGATAGAAAGATAGATACCTGCTCACTCCTGTGCTTTTTCCTCCATTTCTTCCCAGTGTCCTCTAAGATTCTTTCCCACTCAGCACTAATGACTTGGACTTGGGTGTCTGACTTTACTTTAGTTTAGAGGAGGGGTCTGCCTAAAGTCCCCCCAAACTAAGCATATCCCCCTGCCTGGCATCTGATGCCACAACCGGTAGGAGACATATGTCTAACCCTTTAGGGGAACCAGGCCTCTCTCCTCACACCTCACTTCATAGACCTCTGCTCTTGGGCTGGATGAATAATAACCAAGCCAGAGCCAGGAGTGGTAGTGCACACCTTTAATCCCAGCACTTGGGAGGCAGAGGCAGGTGGATCTCTGTGAGTTCAAGGCCAGCCTGGTCTACATAGCGAGTTCCAAGACAGCTGGAGCTACAGGGAGACCCCATCTCAAAAAGACCAAAAATAAATAAATAAAGCCAGAGGGTGATGCTTTTTCCACTAGGAGTTTACAAAGTAAGGAAGCTCATCCTTCCTCACATGGAGCAGACACAATCTAAACACACACTACCACTTCTATTCATATTCCTGAGATGGATCAAAACCAATCCTCAATTAAGAGGTCCTGACAAGCGGTTAAGAGCACCGACTGCTCTTACAGAGGACCCGGGTTCGATCCCCAGCACCCACATGGCAGCCGAGAACCGTCTGAGACTCCAATTCCAGGAGAACTCCAGTTCCAGGGGAATCCGACACCCTCTTCTGACCTCCGAGGCATTGCACGACACGTGTGCACAAACTTGCATGCAGACAGTACATTTGATACACATACATAAATAAATAAATGCCGGGCGTGGTGGCGCACGCCTTTAATCCTAACACTTGGGAGGCAGAGGCATGCGGATCTCTGTGAGTCCAAGGCCAGCCTGGTCTACAGAGTGAGTTCCAGGACAGCCAGAGCTACAGGGTGACCCTGCCTCAAAAAAAAAAAAAAGAGGTCTTGACAGCATCTCTTGCCAGCATGGTTCATCTTGAATTGACCAGGTGTTTTATTTTCATTCTCTGGGTGTGATAAAATTTAGACCAAAAGCAACTTGAGGAGGAAAGGGTGTATTTGGCTTACACTTCCAGCTCACAATATATCATTGGGCAAATCAGGGCAGGAACTCAAGGCGGGAACCTGAAGGTGGCACTGGTTGCTTTTCCGTGTAGCCATGTAGCATTCCCTCTAACTAGAGATCTCATTCATAGCCAGGAGTGTGTGGCAGAAATCATGGAGAACCCTGCTTTCTGGATGGCTCTCTGGCTAATGCTTAGCTAGCTTTCTTATACTGCCCAGGACCACCTGCCCAGGAATGCTCCCTCCACTGTAGGCTGGGCCCTCCTGCATCAATGAAGACGAGACATCCCCTCACAGACATGGCCACAGAGCAACCTGATAAAGACAGTTATTCTCTTGAGACTTTTTTTCTGGGTGATCCTAGGCTGGGTCAAGTTAATGGTAAATGCTAAACCAGGACACCAGGTAACTGAGGTAATAGTCAGTGTTAGTTGTTTGTATTCACAGGAAAAATACATTTCTCTTTACAAGAAAGTAGCTTTGCAACTGGGAGCCAGAAGCCCATCAGTTGGCCTCCTACCCTCCCATAGAAACCAGGACATAGGGATCTATCTCTTCCAGATGCTTCCATTCTAAAGAGACAGGAGGTCGTAGAGAAAGATATTGCTGAGCTCTAATGCTCACAAAAGCTTATTTAAATTTTAAAGGAATCTCAAATGCTTCGATGAGATGGGAAAGAACTGGGGAGTTTTTTAAATAAATGCCCTAGGGAGCTTGGGCTCTTCTCTTCCTTTTTATTTATTTATTTATTTATTTATTTTTTTGGTCTTTTCGAGACAGGGTCTCCCTGTAGCCCCAGCTGTCCTGGAACTCACTCTGTAGACCAGGCTGGCCTTGAACTCACAAAGATCCACCTGCCTCTGCCTCCCGAGTGCTGGGATTAAAGGCGTGTGCCACCACGCCCAGCTCTCTTCCTTTATTTTTTAACAGGCAGAACTGAGCCTCTCACTTTAAACTGTAATTTGCCTGACATATGTAAATCATGCCTTGGGTAACTGTAGTGTGTCTCTGAACATTTAGTGGTGGGATCAATGAACTGAAATACTCAGGCCTCTACCCCTCAGCACACAGGGGCCCCTAGGTAAGTATAAGTAGCCAAAGAGTGGGCAAGACAGGCTCAGGCCTACTTTGCATTTGAAGCAGAAATGAGCCGTCCAAAGTAACTCCATTTTGTTCTAGCTAACTATATTTTTGCTTTGCCCTGTGGGTCCCACAGCCACTCCCCTGCCCTTGGGAACCACAACCTGCAGGCAGAATACTCATCCAGCTCCACCTGCCGTTCCAGGAAGTTCATTGTTTTTCTAGTAGTGGGAAATTTATTTCTGAGAAAACTTGCCTTTAATGGAAACTTTTTATGTGGCCTTCTCCTGGTATGAAGTAATTGTGGTTTTTGGCTTTCTAAACCCTACCCTGCCTCTCCTCTGGAATTTTTTCTGGCATTAGCTGATTCTCAGGCTAATAAAGCACTCTTAATTTGACCATCACTGTGTGGCGTTCCTCCGTGGCTATAACAAAAAGATGTCCCATTGTCACTAGACAGATTGGTCCCAGAAAGGCCACCTGTGGGAGCTAGTGTCACAGGTGTTCTAAGGAATCCCCAAGGGACTTTCTACTTGCTGCAAAGGAATACAAGTTCATTCACTGATAGGTTCAGATGGGGTCCTCAAGACCACAGCTCTTTCTTTGTTTGGGGAGTTTGGGGGGGGGTGTCTTTGTTTTGTTTTTGTTTTGTTTTGTTTTGAGACAGGGTCTCCCCTTAGTCCCAGCTGGCCTGGAGCTTGCTATGTAGATCAGGCTGGCCTTGAACTCACAGAGATCCACCTGCCTCTGCCTCCCAAGTGCTGGGATTAAAGGCGTGCGCCAACACACCCAGCCTAAGACGGTTCTTAGCCACCATGTGGGTGCTGGGAATAGAACCCAGGTCCTCTGCAAGAGCGGTGGGCGCTCTTAACCGGTAGGCCATCTCTCCAGCCCGGTTTCATTTTTTTAGAGTACTAGTGGCACTAAGGATGGAACCCAGGTCTTGATTATGCTAATCAAATGCTCTATCCCAGAGCTACATTCCGGTGACAAGGTTATATAGTTCTTCTGAAGTAGAGACTTCTCCAGAATGTGCATCTGTCCAAAAGTTGTGCTTTTCTTTTTCTTGCTTTACCATGACAAACAACAGCTTGTTTCCTCTCTAGCCACTGTAGTAATTTTACTACAGGGAACTGGACTTCCTGAACTTACCTGGTGCTAAGCCTAGAAGCAAACCTAGTTACAGTTTCTCTCCAACCAAGGCTCCCTAACTTTGAGTTTTGGGGGCAAGAGTCTGGGCTCCTAGGACCTATACTCGCAAGAGGTTACAGAGGTCCTATAAAAATTCCACCTCCTCCTTAAAAAAAAAAAATTGGTCTATGACTGGTAGTACATTTCTATAATCTCAGAACTTGGGTAGTAGAGGCGGGCAAATTGGTATTTCAGGGTCATCCTCAGCTATTTAGCAAGTTCAAGCCTGGGTTACAAGAGTCCCCATCTCAAACAAAAACACAAAAAGCAGGGCCAGCAAGATGGCTCATCAAGTAAAAGACTTGACACCGAGCTGCAGAACTGAGTTCCACACCCAGGCCCCACAAGGGAGGGAGAGAATCTGCTCCAGCTACTTGTCCTCTGACCACACTCACACCATGGCATATATGAACCCCCACACATACATATACATCCATAAATAATTGTAATAAATAGTGTAAAGGACAAAAGAAAAGAAATTAGATGATGTGTGGGGATATCTTAGCCCATTTCCTGTTGCTACAACAAAGTCCTTGAGCCTGCATGGAACATAGCAGAATACATCCCTGGACTCTCCTCAGTAGAGTGCAATGCACACAGAATGCCACAGCTGGCTTACTTTAGAGAATAGGAGCCTGGAGAGTCCACGTCCCTGAACAGAATGCCTATTCTAAACCATGGCTCAAGGACCACTGTGGAAGAGGAGGTGGAAAGAGTTTAAGAGCCAGCAGTGGTGCATGACAAAGACAGAACCGGAGGCTTTCAGGTGTCTAGGGACTTGCTCACGAACTTGGAACAATGGTGACAGCATACACAAGACCCATGCCAACTCAATCAGACAAAAACAGCATAGAATGGGGGAAAGGGGCAGCAGGCCCCAACCTTAGCCAAGAAACTATTATTGGAAAATGATTACTGTGAAGTGAGAAAGAGTAGGTCTTCTTTCTTTATTTATTTTTTTGGTTTTTTTGAATTTTATTTATTTTTGTATGTGTATGAATGTACTGTCTACATGCAGGTTGGCTCAATGCTGTGGGAATGCCGGGCGGAATCTGGGGGTGTCGGATTCCCCTGGAACTGGAGTTAAAGACAATTCTCAGCCACCATGTGGGGGCTGGGGATCGAACCCAGGTCCTCTGCAAGAGCAGTGGGAGCTCTTAACTGCTAGGCCATCTCTCCAGCCCCAGAGTAGATCTTCTCTAAGGAAGTGACTCTAGATAACCCCAGTGGACGAACTTGCACCAAGGGACATCTGGGTACAAACGCTGGACTGAAGAGGATTTAACATATATGACAGAATACCTGAAATCTGGCTTGGGAAACGGGGGTAGGGAGGAGGAGGGAGTCTAAATTTAATTAAGATGTATTATATAGCCAGGCGTGGTGGCACACGCCTTTAATCCTAGCACTTGGGAGGCAGAGGCAAGCAGATCTTTGTGAGTTCAAGGCCAGCCTGGTCTACAGTGAGTTCCAGGACAGCTGAGGCTTACAGGGAGACCCTGCCTCAAAAAGAAAAAAAAAAAAAAAAGACGTATTATTATATGAAATGAACAAAAACCCAATAAAAATGTGGAGAAAAAATATCCTTAAGCCCGAGTAAAAAAAAAGTTTATTGGAGACCAAGTCCAAGAACATGAAGTTAGCATGTTCAGTTTCTGAGGAGGCCTGGGACCTTCTTGCACTATTGTTATACGGTGGAGGGAATCCCACCGTGAGACAGAAGCATGCTAGCTCCAGTCTCTCTTGCTATTAGGAGCACTCTTTTTTTTATTAATTAATTAATTAGAGACAGGGTCTCCCTTTAGTCCCAGCTGGCCTGGAACTCACAGAGATCTGCCTGCCTCTGCCTCCTGAGTGCTGGGACCAAAGGCGTGTGCCACCATGCCTGGCCCAAGACGGTTTTTAACTGCCATGTGGGTACTGAGTCTCGAACCCGGGTCCTCTGCAAGAGCAGTCAGTGCTCTCAACCGCTGAGCCATCTCTCCGGCCCCAGGAGCACTCTTATTCAAACCACCACACCTAATTATCTCTCAAAGTCCCCTCCTCTAAATCCCAGGGACAGCCAGGCATGGAGCACATGCCTTTAATCCCAGTACTTGGGAGGCTGGGCTGTGAGATGAATGCCAACAGGATCTACATGGTGAGTTCTGGGCCAACTATGGCTAGAAGGAGACCCTGTCTCATTAAAAAAAATACCATGAACATATGAATTTAGGGGTTAAGTTTCCAACATGTGAATATGGGGTGGCATATTCAAGTTGTAGCCAGGGGATAAGAGTATTTTCTTTCACTAAAGCAAGGGAGAAATGAAGCCACAATTCCATAGTTGGGCAGGGCTATCAAGTGATTGCTTTAGGTAATCTAGATTCTCTCATTCATTCTCTCTCTCTCTCTCTCTCTTTCTCTCAAGTGATTGCTTTAGATAATCTACTCTCTCTCTCTCCCTCTCTCCCTCTCTCTTTCTCCCTCATTTTTTGATGAAGAGTCTCCTATATCTCCAGGCTGCCCTCAAACTCACTATGTAACTGACATTAACCCTGAGATCCCTCCTAATCTTCTCGCCTCAGCTTCCCAAGTACTGGAATTACAGGTGGGAGCCACTGCACCCAGACTTATTTGAGCAGTATCTGCTGTAGGTAATTTGCTACCTCTATACCTAAATCAAAAAGCCACATAAATTCTGCCTTTCTAGGCATCCAACTACACATAATTAATTAGCTTAGAATTTAGAATCTTTGTATTCCCAATGCCCAAATTCAGCTTTGAAAGTAAAGTTTACTTCTCCCTTACAATGATGAAAAGGAATGAGTTAAGATTGATTTGTTTTGTTTGGGAAGCAGGGGTGTTGAGACAGCTGGCTTAGAACTTGCCACATAAACAGGGCTTGGTCTCCATCTCACAGAGATCTGCCTGCTTCTGCCTCCTAAGTGCTGGGATTAGAGGCATATGCCACTTCGCCTGGTTCAAGATTGATTGATTTTTTTTTTCCATTTTTTTTTGCTCTTGTGTTCTGAGACAGGGAGTCTCAATTAAACTCAGAGTTCCACAACATGGCTAGTCTCACTAACCAACTTATCTTGGGGATCCCCTGTCTCTGACTTCAGAGACTTGACTTATAGGTGGGCAACCACTGGCATTTGTGTGGGTTCTGGGGATGCAAACTCCAGTCCTCATGATGCACGGCAGGTGCTGTAACCACTGAGTCATCTCTTGAGCTATCTCCCAGATTTTTATTTGTTTTGTTGTGTGTGGGTTTTTGTTTTGTTTTGTTTTGTTTTTTTCTGGGGGATTTTTGTTTTTGAGACAGGGTCTCACTCTGAAGCCAAGGCTGTAGGCTGGGGAGATCCTACTGCCTCAGCTTCCTAAGTACTAGGATTATAGGCATGTATAATAACCATGCCAGTCAGCATAAGCTAAATTTTAGAAACAGACTTTGCAACTTTGAGACAGATTGTTACTAACTAGTCCTACTGACAATGGAATAGCAGTCACAATGTCCCAACTTGCTAGCACTCTTTAAGAGCATAGTTGAGAAATAATTTATCCCAAATCACCTCCAAATTAAAATTAAATTCATTTTTAAACACCTCCATGAAAACCAACTCCCAGAGGTTGTCCTCCGGCCTCCGCATGCACCTCAAGGCACATATCCCCCACCTTCTCCCACACAAATAAATAAAAGAAAAATCTGAAAAAAAAATGCCACTTCCCAATGCTGGAATGAGGGCTCAGCAGTTAAGAGCTCTGGCTGCTGTTACAGGGGACCCTGGTTTGACTCCCAGCACATGCTAACAACCATCCATAACTCCAATTCCAGGGGATCCAACACCTTCTTCTGACCTCTGTGGGCATTGTACAACACAGGTACACTTGCATGCATTGATACACATAAAATAAAAAATAATAAAATATTTTTAAAGAACCACTTCCTGCAAAGAATACCTTTGCCATGTTTCTGGGTCCTTGTTGTAATCATCTTCCCTTTAAAGCTGGATTTTACAACATTCCTTATCATTTATACTCATTTAAAGCATACAGAACATTCCAAACAGAATGGAACAATTTCTGGAGGACTTGCTAACCACAGCTTGTTTATTGTCAGTTTTGCCTTTGATCCTTGGCTGCTGCTACCCCAATAAGCAATAGATGTGGGCATGTCCACACAATTTCAGGGGAAATGACCTGAAGAGAAAATTGTGTCCACATTAAGCAGCCCCATTATCCCGTGATTGACCTTCATTCTTCAGTTACATGCTGCCTATTGACTCACTTCTGTATTTAAGATGTTTATTAGGGCAGGAGAGATGGCTCGGTGGTTAAGAGCACTCGCTGCCCTTGCAGAAGACCCAGGTTCAGTTCTCAGTGTTAGGCTCAATCCGCCACACTCACGCAAGAAAGGTGCCAGGGGGCTACAAATAGTTGTAGATGTAAGTTTAATCGAGGATTAATTACAAGCAAGCAGAAAAGAAGCTACACAACAACCAATAACTCAGGCAGAATAGATAGAGCAGAAGACTCGTCGGGCCGAACAGGGGGGGGGCACACTCCCAGGGATTGGAGGGGCCCGTGGCCCGAGACCCATTTTCCCCCTTATCTTTATTCCCAGTTATGGGTTTTTTTAAAAAAGGGGGGGGTTTCACTGCAGTACATGACCTGGTGCTGCAGACCAGGCGGTTTTTCATTGGATCAGTCCACCTGGTCTGTACCCCTTGTCCTATTATTTTATCTGATTTGGACCTTCCGTTCCCATAAAGCATCTATCTGTATGGTTTTTGGCAGAAGTTAAATTCTATTATTTTATCTATGCCATGCCTTTGTCCCTTCTTTTTTTTAAAACTTTGAGGTGAACTCTAGGACTGGACCTTTAGGACCATCAATTGCACGGCCTTGATCCTTTGTTGAACAAATCGAACTAATTTGTTAATAATGCACGGCCCAAAGGTGAATAAAAGCAAGAGAATGGCCAGGGGCCCTGGTACTGCAGATGTAAGGGAGGTGAGCATGGTGAATTATGGAAGAAGACATCAACTGTTGGGCTCAAACTGCCACACTCACACAAGAAAGGTGCCGGGGGGCTACAAATAATTGTAGATATAAATTTAATTGAGGGTTAGTTACAAGCAAACAGAAAAGAAGCCACAACAACCAAACCCTCAGACAAGAATAGCTAGAGCGACGATGCGTCGGGCCGAGGAAACTCCTGTGGGATGGAGGGCAAAGCGGCCCGGAGACCCAATTTCCCTTAGCTTTTATTCCCAATTAGGGATTAGGGGGTTTTCACTGCAGTTACAGTGACCTTTTCTCTGATTGGTGGGGACTTAGTGGCTTCAGAACAGGTAGTTTTTCACTAGATCAGTTCACCTGTTCTGTACCCCTTTTCCTATTATTATATCTGATCTGGACCGTCCGTTCCCATAAAGCATTTATCTGTATGCTTTTTGGCAGAAGTTAAATCGCTCTACTAATAAGGGATTGATTTATCTATGCCATGCCTTTGTTTGTTCCTTCTTTTTAAAAAACT
>VZQC01000302.1:0-147224 GCA_009823505.1 Rhizomys pruinosus
AAGAGCACAGTTGCCTTTAGATCGTGAGGAATATAATATTAACGTTGCTCATTTTGTCTTACACCTAGGTACTTGGTACTAGCATCCACAGATGAGGGATACCATTCGTCTTTTGTTTTTTCTGGGACTGTGTTACTTCACTTAGCATAAAATCTTCTAGTTCCATCCATTTACCTGCAAATTTCATGATGTCATCTTTCTTTACTGCTGCATAGTACTCCTTTGTGTAGATGTACTACATTTTCTGTATCCACTCATCAGTTGAGGGGCATCTAGTGTTGGTTCCAGCTCTTCGCTATTGTGAAGCAACTCTTATAGGTCTGTGAACTCACAGCTGGAGTCTCTGACAGTAAACCTTTAGCTTCTGTTTTCTCCACTTACATTTCTGCCCCAAGCCCCTTTTCTTAAAAGACTTCTTGTAGGAGAGTGGTTCTATTTGTCTATATATTGTATGTTTGAATTTTGGAAGAAAACTAGTTTCCTTGTCTTAGCTGTTCCCTTCAAACCAAGATGAAAGATTTCTGCTTACACAAAAATTTCTAAAACTTGTGGGTTTTGTGTGTACATTATGAGGGATTTATACCATTAGACAAGAGAATACTCTATCGTCTGCTTTGTATCTATTCCTGGATTTGTTGAGATGATTAAGTAGATTCATGATTCAGATACCTTCAACAAAAGACCCTCAGCCAAAGAATATTTAGCTAAAGTAAAATTTCCCCTTAGAGAATGCTATCTCCAGTGATGACTTTTCTAGTTTTAGCATCCCTTGATACCTGGATATTCTGAGACAGCTCAAATCACCAAATGATGGTTTCTTTTTGCTTGCTAGTTCTTGTCTCAAATTACAGCTTTTGTTCTACATTTTTTTTTACTTGTACCAAGAAGAAAACCAAGCTAAACCATTAATGCTTTGCTTGGAAATCTCAGCTAAACATCTGGTTTGTCACTGGTAACGTCTGCTTTCCTCACAACTACTGAACTATAGAACATAATTCAGAACTCTTAGTTTTGGCACTCTATAACAAATATTTTTTATATATTTATATATTTTTGATATATTACTCAGACAATAAAAGCTTTCTCTTTTATGTTTGTATTTCTTTTAAGCAATCATTGTCTTTAAAAATCCTTATTTCTACTATCAGTCTGTTCAATGTCATGACTCAAAATTCTGTCATCCTCAAAATTGTAGCCTCTACCCAAAGCCAGCTCTAAACATTTAACTTTTCTTTTTTTTGGTCTTCTTTGAGCCAGAGTCTCCTTGTATCCCCAGCACTGAACTCCATATGTAGACAGAGACCCACACGCCTCTGCCTCCCAGGTGCTGGGATTAAAGGCATGTACTACCATACCCCAGCTTTAGTTTTGTTTTCAAAGGTCTGAACATTAAAAAATCTTGCACATTGATTTATCTACTTGTGTGTATGAATGTGAGGGTGGAGGGTGCCAGTGTATATATGCCACAATGTATATGTGGACTCAGGACAGCTTGTGTGAGCAATTCTCTCCTACTCTATGGATGAAACTTTGGTAATCAGCCTTGACAGCAAGTTCCTTTACCTGCTGAATCATATAATTGGCCCTTGAACATATTTTAAACCACAAAATCTACACTTTCTAAACTTATACTCAACTACTGGTCAAATTTTATATCAATATATTAATAATTAAGCAGCTTCATGATTTTCATACATAGGTTAAACATGCCCAGAGAATTGTTTTTCAAAGTCATATGCCTCTTTAAGATAAAATTAACCTTCAGAGATTAAATTCTTATAAGCAATTTATTAATTTTATAATCATAGATTAGTAATTATGAATTATAGCACAAAAGTTCCTTAAAGAAAAATAGATTTAAAACAGAACTGATAAAGTTGGATAGACTCTGTTGTTTACAAGGAAGAAAGAAACAAAAAATACTTATATTTATTTTATGCGTATGAGTGTTTTTCTTGCATATATGTGAGTGTACTATTTCATCCAATGCCAGCAAAGGCCAGGAGAAGACATCAGCTCCCTGGAACTGGCATTACAGGTGGTTGTTAGCTGCTATATAGGTGCTGGGAACTGAACCCAGATCCTCTGCAAGGCAGGCAGTGCTCTTAGCTTTTGAGACGTTTCTCCAGCCCAAGCAAGGGAACTGTTTGATCAAGGGTAATCTGTTGAAATATCATTATCCTGACATCTCCACATATAAAAACTCTCCTCTGGAATGGAAGGAATGCTTATGTCTTCTCTTGAATTTAGCTTTGATCAACCACAAAATTGAAGTAATTGTAGCTACAATCACTGAAATGAGTTAGTCAAAGCTCTCAGACTTTATGGTTATAAAACTATTTAATGAGGCTACAAGAACCTTAATACCATTTTAAACACCAGCATCTCATCCTGCATAAAAAGCTGGTACCAGTGATAATTTCATACAGAACCAGAAAGAAGTATAAACCACAAAGAAAACTTTTGTTCCTTTTCATATCTTCTAACATAAGTCATTTTAATAAGCAGGCTTCATGTTACAGTATTTAAGTATCCGAATATACATAATTAACATTGGCAAGGGACTTTGCATGTTTAGGAGAAAGGTTTTCTGTTCTATTCAGGACAGTTGTATCATGTGCCTTTGCCATTATTGGTTTTTGGAGATTAATTACGATCTAAGGAGATACATTTGGATGCTCTGATAATATGAATATGAATCCTCTCTTGGAGGCTGGTGTAAATCAGACAGCAGCCACACTGGAAGTAAGGTCAACAGTTGACAAGTGGGACCTCATAAAACTCGAAAGCTTCTGTACAGCAAAAGAAACAATCAAGGAGGTGAAGAGAAAACCCACAGAGTGGGAGGAAATCTTTACCAGTGACACATCTGACAGAGCATTAACATCAAGAATATATAAACTACTTTAAAAACAAAGAAGTAAGAAGACAAATGACCTACTAAAAAGATGGAGTAAAGAGCTGAACAGAGTCTTCACCAGTGAGGGATTAAAGATGACTGAGAAACAGCTTAAAAAGTGTTCATCATCATTAATAATTAAGGAAATGCAAATTAAAACCACTCTCAGATATCATCTCACTCCAGTATGGCTAGCTAATATCAAGAAAACAAAAGACAACAAATGCTGGAGGGGTTGTGGGGAAAAGGGAACACTCATCCACTGGTGGTGAGAATGTAAACTTGTACAACCACTATGGAAAGCAGTGTGGAGAACCCTTAAAAGACTAGGAATGAGCTTACCACCTGACCCAGTCATACCTCTCCTGGGTATAAGTCGGGTCACCCTGGAACCGACTGGGCTAAGGAAAGGTAAGTGCACCGCTCCTCCGTTCCCCAGCCTCCTCAGTTCCGGGAGACACTCAGATGCAGTGGGGAGTCCAGTCAAGCAGGATCTCACGTTATTGCAAGCAGGGCAGTGACATATACAAAACAGCCACAAAAGGCATTTAGGCGCGAAAGCAAATGACCAATGTTCTTGCAGCCCCCCTGACCCTCTCAGGTGGATTGGCGTACATGGCTGACAATTGTAACTCGTACCACTTGTCCTTATCTTTCCCCAACCAGAGGTTTTGGCAAACAATCTGGGTCCCTCCTCCTCTACCTCCCCTCAGCTCCATCTTGACCTGGCTGGCCGGGTGGGCCCCAACAGGTATATACCCCAAAGACATCCTGCTGCAAGGATACATGCACATCCATGTTTATTGCAGCTCTCTTCACAGTAGCAAAGTGCTGGAACCAACCCATATGCCCCTTAACAGATGAGTGGATGACAAAAATGTGGTACATCCTCACAATGGAGGACTATTCAGTGGTAAAGAAAGATGGCATTATGAACTTTGCAGGTAAATGTATGGAGCTCAAAGCCATTATGCTGAGTGAAGTAACACAGTCCCAGAAAAACAAATGGAGAATTGTTTTCCTCATTTGTGGGAAAGGCAAGCTGAATGACAGTATGGTAATATTTTTGTTTATCTGAAAGCAACTATGTTGTTATAATGTGAATCTCTCAATGGGCTCTAGAATCCACCTACCAATTATTTTCAGACTCTGTAATTACTGTATATGGGTGGGGAGTATGTATCTATATTTTAGAGTAATATGAAATTAACAGAGGAAAATGTGAATTCCTAAGCATTAAAAAAAGACTGAAAGATGCAAGACAGTTATGGCAGAATGCATGATCTGGGATGGGGTGGGGTGGGGGGAAGGGATAGGGGAATATGCCTGAACAGAAATGAAAAATGATGTATGAAATACAGAAGACATCAATAAATAAATTTAAAAGAAAGTTTGGTTACCAGATGATCAGGATTTGGAGAAGAAATGGGATCATGTGGGTTATAGTTTCATTCATGGTTCAATCCATTTGTGGGGTTATTATTGGGAAGTGATAGAACAAAGGAGGTAAGTTTCTGCAGCATGCGCCTCTGAGGAGGGTATCTTTTCATGGCCTGTTCCATGCACTCTGATTCCCACCATATTGAAGTAAGCTGTTGTATCTTACCATACTGTTTCTGTCTTTAGTGCTAGCTGGCAATGCACCCAAATCTCTGAAACTATGAGCCAAAATAAATCTTTTGTCTTTTCAGGTGTTAAAGACAATTTGTAACTGTGATGGAAAAACTGAAGCACACAGTTGGCAAGAGATAGTCTGTGAAAGCCAATGTCTTGTGTCAACTTGGCTATGCTACAGCACTCAATGCAGATGGTAAGCTAGGTGTCGGTGTTATGCACTTTATAGGTGGTTTTACTAGACAGTTGATTAAGGAAAGGAGTTTATCTTTAACTAACCTTTGTGTTCCTCATTCAGGCAGTTGAAAGACCTTCTGAGCAGAACCAAAGCTTCTTCTTTCAGAAGAAATTCCACCGGTTGACTAAGATCAGGCACAGCTCAAGAGTTTCCAGCCTTCCTTTCTTGTGCTATCTTAGGGATTTCTGTTTTCATTCTTTTCTTGTCATGCTAGTAGCTCTCCTTTGTCTCTTGCGCTCTTCCAGAGCCCTCTACTTCTCTTCCCGCTTTTCACCTCTAAGGGTCTTACCACTTAGAATTAAAAAAAAAAAAAAACAGAGAAGACAGTAAATGTCACCACTTTAGAGGTTTTACATTCTCAGAAGGCTGCAAAAATCTCAGCAGTTTTTGTCTATGACTTAGAGTTCCCAGTGCTATCTATCCCAGGGCTTTTGTTAATAAGAAAGGGGTTTCACTAAAAACCCTTGCTATAACTGTCCTGCATCTTTCTCTCGGTCTTTTTTATGTTTAGGAATTCACATTTTCCTCCATTAATTTTATATTACTTTAAAATATGGATACATACTCTCCACCCATATACAGTAATTACAGAGTCTGAAAATATTTGGTGCATGGATTCTAGAGCCAGTTGAGAGATTCACATTATAACAACATAGTTGCTTTCAGATAAACAGAAATATAACAATAATGTTGTTCAGCTTGCCTTTCATTTGGGGGAATTGGTGTTAGCATCCACAAATGAGGAAAACCATTCTGTTTGTCTTTCTGGGACTGTGTTACTTCACTCAACATAATGGCCTCAAGCTCCATCCATTTACCCGCAAAGTTCATAATGCCGCCTTTCTTTACCACTGAATAGTACTCCATTGTGTAGATGTACCACATTTTTGTCATCCACTCGTCTGTTGAGGGGCATTTGGGTTTTTTCCAGCTCTTGAAAAAACAAACAAACAAACAAACAAACAAACAAACAAACAAACAAAAACCGTTCGGGCGTGGTGGCGCACACCTTTAATCCTAGCACTTGGGAGGCAAAGGCAGGCGGATCTTTGTGAGTTCAAGGCCAGCCTGTCTATAGGGTGAGTTCTAGGACAGCTGGGACTACAGGGAGACCCTGTCTCGAAAAGACCTGAAAAACAAAACAAAACAAAACAAAACAAAACAAAACAAAAAAACCCTTGCTACTAATTTTTCCCTTCCTTTGTTACTAATCTGAAGGTTGATAAGAGACAGAACAATGGATTCTTGTTTGTATAGCAGGACTAGTCCTCTCACTTGCTGACAGATGACTCTGTCCTTGATAATTTTATCACATAATTTTAGCTGACAGGCAAAATTACACAGATTTAAAATTATAAGCAGTTTAATATTGCTAATAAATAGGATTTTCTAGTCCAGCAATATGAATTAAAAAAAAAAATTATCAATATTCACGGCATGACTGTTCATAATACTCAAGCTCATTGTCACTGATTGCATTTCAAATGATTCATTTATTTAGAATGACCACAAGTAACTTTCCAAAATGATTGCTGCTGGTATCATGAATGCCAAGGCAAAGGGTGATGGAAATGATCCTGAAGAGAATGGCCAAAATTTGCTTTACCTTCCAACTCTGTAAATGCTAATTTTATTGCAAAGAAATGGATCCCAGGAAGACTTTGTTAAAAAGAAATGTGGTAATGTTCTACATTTTCAATTCTTTACAAATGAGCTTCAGGCATTTAATAAAGCCATTCACTATAGAACTTCAGACCCATGGGAATTAACATTCAGAGTTTTTTCTGTGTAGCTATTCAAGGTCGATAAAAGAATGCACAAAAATTTAGTAAATCCTGCAATTTTGTAATGTAGGCAAATTGTGTGTGTCAGAGAATATCTTTAATCTGACTCTTCTGTGTTAACTATGAAAAGATGCTGTCATGAGGATGACGATGGTCCCAGATCCAATGAGTGACAGTTGTGTAGTTACAAAGGTTAACATCTGTGCTGTGGAAGGAAAGGGGACACTGCCTGACAATCAAAAATGCAATGTTCTATTTTTAGTCTCATGAGTGCCCTGAAGTCCCTCACCTCATTTCTTTCAGCAGCTGTTTTTAGATAGAACTGCAATAGAAACAAAAACAAAAAAAATATATATACAAGAGAAAATAAAATAAAATGTTCAAAATTTTCTCCGGAACTTAGGTATCTCTCATTTGTGGATGTTAGCACCAAATACTTAGTTGTAAGGCAAACTGAGCAATGTTAATGTTATATTTCTTTTTATCTGAAAGCAACTGTGCTCTTACAATCTGAATCCCTTAATGGGCTCCAGAGCTAACCTACCACTTATATTCAGACTTTATAATTTTGGTATATGGGTAGATGGTATGTATACATATTTCAGAGTAATATAAAATTAAAAGGGAAAAAAGTGAATTCTGAAATATGATTTGGAAATAACATACAGTTTATTTTCAAATGACATAATTTTAGTATATGTGATATATATGCATATTTTGAAGCAATAGAAATTAGAGGGAACAACAATGAAAGAACTGGGACAAAGAACTGACTGAAACAGTAAAGTTCTCCCCCAAATAGTAATCCTCTGCATAGAAAAACTTTAAAAAGACTCAGAAAAATATACAAGACATGTATGGCAGAATGCATGAACTCAGATGGGGTGGGGGGCATGGAAAGGGGAATGAGTCTAAATTGGACAGAGAAATGATGTATGAAATGCACAATGCTTCAATAAAAAAAGCATCAGAGCTCTTTCATGTCAATAACTTTCTTTTCAATTTTAAAACTATATGCTTTGACCAGGTCCATGAATTTCACATGCAACTGGAATTTGCAGTTGTACTAATGATCAATGGATCACAAAACCAAACAACAAAATGTCTGAAGTGTCTGGGATTTTCTCAGGGGTACCTCAGTGTTGTCAGGTTGGATTCATGAGGTTCTGGATTTGATCACCAGCATCAGGGAGAAAATAAAGCAAACCAAACAAAAATAATACATGTTTGGAACAAATGCTTATGCCTTATGAAGAACTACTTTTAAGGATGAACATATATGCATGTTATATATACTCAAATAAAATTAACTTACTGATAAGATATTTCCCCTTGCTAATGTTTGACCTTGAGCAAACCATATGACCTCTATGGGTCTCAGTTTTCTCATTAATAAAATTGGGATTATAATAAAATGCATAAATAAAATGCAGAATTTCGAAGGATTTGCTCAGTTAGCAGTGTAGTGTACAGTTGACATTTCTAACTTGTGTCCGTGTTATCCTGTGGCTAATATTATAACTCATTTCTATGTGTTATGTGTACATAGGCAGGTTGCATGGAAAGCACAAGTCAGTCCTATCTTGTGGAAAACCCTTGGTCTACTGAGAAAAGGTTGATAAACAAACACTTGTATTTCACTGTTAAACATATACAAAATGAAATCCAGTGTATTATGACAGTGAAGAGCGGAGAACACTAAATTTTCATGAGATTGCCTTGAAAGGACAACTAACTTTTGGACTGAGCCTTGAAGCCTGGGGAAGGGAACCTTTAAAAATGAAGGCAATTTTAGTGTACAAGGATATAACATCTGAGAGGTGAAAATGAGCCTAGTTTTTGCATAGGGCAGGTCTGTGACATAGAGCGTATTAGAGTTAGTTGAAAATAAGGTAAATTATAACACTAGTAATTTCGTTGCTGATTCATTATGTTTGCTCCATGGGAATTTAAATTTCATCAGGATGAGGATTTAGCAGTTTATTTTGTTTTCTATCTTAATTTTAATGTGACATGTCCCCCCACAGGCTCATGCATTTGAATACTTGGTCCCCAGTGGCTCTGTTTTGGGAGACTGTTTAGAAGATTTGAGCTGATTAGGAGAACCCAGTTATTTGAGGAGCTGAAGAAAGGGACAGATATTATTGGTGTCCCAGCCTTGCTCCAGCCCAAACTTTCTGCTTCCTTTGCTACTGAGACGACACTGGCCTTCCTGACCTTCTGTCTCTGCTACCAACTATTCCAGCCACTATGTTTCCTTACCCATGATGCCTTGTACCTTCTACACCATGAGCCAAATTAAACCTTTCTTCCCTTAAATTGTTTCTATAAAGTGTTCTATCATAGTCACCAAGAGTGACTAACACACACAGCAACTACTGGAACTTCCTGAAATACAGGATTAATGTGTATTAATTGATCCAACAAGTGAGTTACTGTTCTACTAACTACAGAGCTTATTTGCCTCTGAAGACTTCCCTGTCTTTCCATTCTGTTAGGAGCTTTCATAGTATGCTTTTGTGGGGGACTCTCTCATCTCCCACCCAGATTAGAAGTTTTTCATGGAAAGTGACCATTATCAGGACAACTGGCTAGTAGAAGATAGGCATAAATGCTTGCTGAATTTAAATATTTAAATGTCATAAATGCGAGAGATTCTGGAAATAGAGAAGAAGATATGGAAGGCCAGCTAGCTCTGCCTCCTGTGTGCATCTGGGCTCCTCTCTCTCTCTCTCTCTCTGTCTGTCTCTCTCAGCTGACTACAGAGTGAGGAAAGCTGTGCCTGAAGTGTGTTATACCATGTGTGGCCACAATGAAGGGTTCAGAGGATATCTTTAGGTGAGAGCTATATATCTTGCCCTTATAAAATGCTCAAATGTGTGTTTTGTTTGAGACATTTTATTAGACTTAGACACATTTAAATATCCAAACTCCTCACATTTTTGTGGGCAATTCTTTATTTTATTTATTTCTGTATGTGTATGAATGTACTGTCTGCATGTAGGTTTGTGCACCTGTGTCATGCAATGCCACGGAGGTCAGAAGATGGTGTCAGATTCCCCTGGAACTGGAGTTAAAGGTGGTTCTCAGCCGCCATTTGGTTCTGGGGATCGAACCCAGGTCCTCTGCAAGAGCAGTTGGCGCTCTTAACCACTAGGCCATCTCTTCAGCCCCATGGGCAATTCTTTTTAAAGGGAAACAGGGTCTTCCTACTGTAACCCCAACTGGCCTGGAATTCACTATGTAGATCAAGCTGGCCTGAGTCTCATGGAGATTCACCTGCTTCTGTCTCCTGAGTCCTGGGATTAAGTGCATGCACCACCACTCCCATCACTGGGTAATTCTTGTTACAAGAAGAAAACAGTTGGCAAAAGTAGGGAGCTCGAAATTAGCATTTCATCCAATGGCTATCAGTTCCCTTACAGAGAGCTATTCCTGGAAGTGTTCACACATTAACATCTTTTTCTTTCCCTTAACAGGACATGGTTATGAAAATGTATAATCTTCCACCCAGGATTTATAATGAGCGAAAAGACACTATAAATAAAGAAGTTATAGCTTCCAACAGAAAGCGATGGTGGTGGAGATGGATGAGAGGCGTGAGCAATCACCCTGGGTAAAAAAGCCATTCTGAGCTTGAAACTTAGTCACTAATATGATCAACTGTTCTCATTATTTTTAGGGTAAGGTTAACTCCAGGAAGACAAATCCTATCAACCCTGTGTGCTATTAATATATATTCCAGCATTTACGCTAGTTCCTTGCACATAGCAGTCAGTATTTACAGGGTGAAATGTTTTATCTTTCTTTACCCAGGAGCTTTGTTTTTTCATCAACCATTGTCATAGAATATGTGCAGAGACACTCTCTGCATGAGGACTAGTTTAGTTTATTAATCTCTCTCTCTCTCTTTCCATGATGTAGTGGAAAGAGTGCTAGATTTATACTTATTTTGAGTTACTTCTCTAGTATTTCTAGATGTGCCACTTAAGTAAATTCCTAACGTTAAACTGTACTTATCAAGTATCAAGTAGGAACAATCCTGCCCCTGTTGTCTTCCCAGAGCTTGCCATCTACAAACATTGTTGAAATTTATTAGATAATACAAATAATTGTTGTTTCAATCCAATAGTCTGTATGGGTGAAATGGTTTTGCTCTTGGAATTGATGAACATTTTTGACTACAGGTGCTTTACAGCCCTCATCAATGATGACTATTAGCTCATTACTCTTAAGAAGGCAAAAGCTCTTTGTAGGAGGCAGGTAAAACCATAGCGACACTGGACTTTTTTTGAATACATAAATAACACACTACATAGGCATTATAATGACTTATCAGGCTTGTATTTTATATTTTTGATTTAAATATTTAATTACTTATTATTGCAGTGGTGGAGATATAACCTAAGTCTTTGCATATGCCAGCCAGGCACTCTCCATCCCTGATCTTCAATCCTTGTAAATTGTTATGCACATTACTTAGTAAGAAGGTCTCATGAAGGTTTTAATTCTGCTCTGTCAAGGGATAGCTGGAAAAGAATACCTAGCTACTGCTGATGGAAAGTTTGGCATGGCTAACCTATGTTGCTGCTTTACTAGATTTAAGTAGAATTGGCCATTTCATGATGAATAGAAGTCCATTAATGATGAAAAAGCCATACTTATACTCTGATATCATTCAGTCATGTTTGCTTATAAATGAGATGCCAGCATCCATCAAAGAGATAGTGGGCTGTGCATTTTCAATTGAACATGGAGGTATGCATGCATCTGATCCTTGGAGAAGTATAATGAAATGAAGAATAAGTGTCCTGAGCACTGGGAAAGGAGCAACTGTGTGGAGTAAAGACCGTGGAGGAATGACAGAAAGACAATTCAGGGGATAAATACCATAAAAGCTGAAGTTACGTTCATTTCAGTTATTGTGCCACCTACATATACGAGCTCATGATCAAATAGCTTAAGCCTGACAAGAAAAATTTCATGTTAAGACATCTTATTCTAAAAGTAGAGGAGGAATTTAACTTGTTTCACAATTTGAATAGCTAATTTTACCCAACACAATCATTTGATTGGTTAACATTTCTTCTTTTCCATGTAGTGAGGACTTCAGATTGATTTTTGTCATAAATTATTTCTCTTTTTTTTGAAATGTGTGTTGTAGAAATGACAGTTAGTAGCTGCCTAAGTGACTAAATTATTCAATAATCTTCGAAGTACCTAAGGGAGGTTTTGTGCTGAGAATGGAAATTTGGCCAAGCAATTTGAGTATATAAGAGAATGATAAAATTCTCATCAGTAGTTATGTATCATCAAGGAGTGGGAATAGAAATGATTATTTTCTGGGGCTGGAGAGATGGCTCAGCAGTTAAGAGCACCGGCTGCTCTTGCAGAGGACCGGGGTTCGATTCCCAGCACCCACATGGTGGCTAAGAACCATCTTTAAGCCAGGTGTGGTGGTGCACGCCTTTAATCCTAGCACTTGGGAGGCAGCGGAGGCAGGCAGATCTCTGTGAGTTCAAGGCCAGCCTGGTCTAGAGAGTGAGTTCCAGGCCAGCTGGGGCTACAGGGAGACCCTGTAAAAAAATAAGAAATGATTATTTTCTAATGTGTGTGTTCATGTGAGTGCAGGGGCACAGGTGTGTGTGCAGGTATGTACATCTGTGGAGTCTGGGGCTTACCAATGAGGCTAGGCTGGCTGGCTAGAGAGTTCCTTGATCCTTCTGTCTGTGCCTCCTCAATGCTGGGGTTACAAGCATGCACCAGCATGCTCTGCTTTTTATATGGGTGCTGGGGATGGAAATGAGTTCCTTATGCTTGCAAAATAAGCACTTTACTGGCTCAGCCATCAATCACTCCATCCCTTAGAAGTGATTCTTGAAGATGTGCCTTTACCCGACATTCCTAGAATGTCCATTGAAGGATACCCAATAGTAGCTAAATTCAGGTCTCCTGGGATTTAGAACGCTCTTTGGAAAAGTACTTTGTCTTCCAGTTGACTGTAGATGAGCATGCAAAGTCCTAAAAATTTAGCATGTGGGCACTGTGATGTTTTCGGTGATAAGGATTATGGCCATGAAAATCAAGACCTGATTAGAATTTTATCAGCTAAATATCTTAGGTGAAAAGTGACACATGCACAAACATATCAGCTTACACAGGAAGGAATTCATTGGAGGCTATCAGGCAGCTCACGTTCTCTCTGGGGAGTCCAGAGAATTGGCTTTGGAGCTCAGAAACAACAGTGCCTTGACATTAATCCCAAAGAGATCCCACCGCTGCTGTGTGATGTGGCAGAAATATACCACGTCTGATGGTTACTTGGTATTTCTATTCTAGAACTTTATTACTGCCATCTGTACAAGCCAGAGTCTCTGTGATCATTGTTTCCCCCTTGGTCCCTCACTCTTTATGCTGACTTGTTTCTATATATGAGCCTCATGGTGGTATATCTGGCTGACTGCACACGAGCTGCAAGAAAGTTTCTTCTACTCTAGAGAGGTGGGACATAATAAGAAACATTCTGAATACTGTGAAGAGACTTCAGTAGATGCTAGTTACACTCAGAAGAAAAGAATATTGATGAGTAAAAGGGCTCTTAGGGGCTTCCCCATGCCAGCTAATGAAGGATTTTAGCCTTTTACCCCTCCAAGAAAGATAATATTTAGAGGGGCTTCTGTGTGAATCTCCAACATGCTTGGAAACAAATTGGAATCACCATGATATGGAGGTAAATTTGGACACAATATTTTCCAACTCTTCTAGTGCTTTCCTCAGTTAAAAGAGTGGCATTGTGGTCTTGACTATCCTTTAGATTCTCAGAAATTTTGATATAATAAATATTTTAGGGTTTTTTTTTTTCCCGAGACAGGGTCTCCCTGTAGCCCCAGCTGTCCTGGAACTCACTCTGTAGAGCAGGCTGGCCTTGAACTCACAAAGATACACCTGTCTCTGCCTCCCGAGTGCTAGGATTAAAGGCGTGCGCCACCACACCTGGCTAATGTTTTAGTTTTTAATCTTCCTCACTGACATCAGATATAAATCCTATAGGAGACAGTATCTGTGAACAAACCTAAGTGACTTTGTCTTGCAGTTATAGTAATATTGTCTCTGTCTCCATTACCCCTGGGTTTCATTACTAGATGAACTGCTTCCACTTTTTTCTTAAAATGCCAATATTTCTTCTGTTCCTCCTGCAAATAGACTTTTGATTGACCTATCTTCAAGTTTTGTCAGATTATCTGGGACATGTCTGAATTCCTCTTTAGAGACTAGCATTATTTCTTGTTTTTTTTTTTATATATAAAAGATTTCATTTCACTTTAACTTCTGAAAGTTCTCATTTGCTAGGTATAGAATCCTATATTCATAGGTTATATATTTTAGTAATTCAAAGAGGCCACACCATTTTCTTCAGGGTACCAATGCTTCTGATGAATCTTTTTTCCCCCTTGGGAGCTTAAAACATTTTTATCACAAATTTTAATAATTTGAATAGAATACACGATGATGCTATTTTCTTCATATTTCTTGTTTGGGAGTTGTGAAGCTCTTTCAAAATATTTAAATGATATAAAAGTGTTTTGGACTTATAAAATTTGATAGTTTAGTGCCAAACAGGTATTCACTTACATTATGGAATAGTAAATGTTTAATAGCTTGCCAGAGAAACAAGCCTAGATTTATAGAATTTCCTGACTCTGTGTGTAAAATGCTGTCACAATAGGTGATTGCATGCTGTCAACTATTCAACTCTGAAGAATTATGGAAAACTTGCACAAAGTTGGCTCTTGGCATTGTATGTGAGATGCTCCAGCACACTAGGCCTGCACTACAAGAAACAGTAGGTCAAATTGCTGAGGTAGGAAAAAGAATAATAATAGCTAGAAATGTGCATCTGCATAAATAATTAAAAGCACTAGCAATGGGAAACATGCAGATAAATATGCTATTTTTCCTATTTAAATGCTTTATTTTAAATAGAATTGGTTTCCTCAAACAAAAACAATAATAGAATTAGAGTATAAATTCAAGAGCCACTCTTTGATGATGATACCACCAACAAAGAAGTACAGATAATAAATCAATAGAGAGAAAAAGAGAGAAAACACAAATTACACATAAACAAATTAAACCCCTATCTTAGTCCTAAAAAAGACAGGGGTAGAAGTAACATCAACAAGCTGAGAGGGATCCTGTAATCAGAACATTTAAGCTTAATGTTATTACATGAAATATAACTAATCCACTGAGCTACATTCAGTATCCAACTGTGTACCATTTAAGAAAGCCACTTTGAATATAAAGTCTTAACATTTGAAGAGAATTATAGTCTACTTTTTTTCAATTGGTAGACAATTATAAGGAGTTCAGCTAGACATCGAAGTGCCAGGAGATGAGCTGCTCTGCCCCAGGACATGCTCCCCAAACCATGATGTTCTACCTCACATCGGGCTGGAAGCAGTGGATTCAGTTGACCTTGAACTAACAACTCTGAAGCCAAAAGAAATCTTTCTTACCTTGAACTTTTCTGAGTATGTGTCACAGTGACAGAAAGTCTGACTAACACACAATGGAACATATAGGATTTGACTTGGTGAGGAACCTTCAGAAAAGGGACCACGGAGGGGTATCTGAAAGGTTAGTTACTGACAGTAAACAGCAGGAGAATGCTATTTTAAGCGGGGCTGGCAAGGAAGAGGTAAGGAGTTTTGACTTTTTCTCATAAGCAACAAGAGCCCAGGACAAGTTTAAAGTAGGAAGGTAACATGAGTGATTCCTAGCTCCTGGCTTTCTGTGAACTCTCTGGAACCTTACTGCCTCTCTTCAGTGAACCACATTCCCTTGTGAGGTAAGACTCAAGATTTATAGAGCCTTATTTCCTTACAACTCTTTTATTAATTGCCTCACAAATGAGTCACAAGAACTTGCTCTAGAGACAATGGGATGCAAATTCAAATGACATGGAACTATAATAACATAAACATTATGAAAAATGCAAACCAGTTGGGCCCCGGTGGAGAAATAATCCCTGTACTCCTTTCAAGATTGTTTTTATGGAAATTTCATAAAATTTACCATTATTGAAAAAAAAGACACAAAGAGTAGAGTACATAACTCTTAAATGTAGGAACAAATTGATTATGTTCTAAGATGAATGATGTGAAATTGGAATCAGAACATATGGATAGGGAGTGGCAGTTCTAAATTTTTGGAATGTGTGACTTTTTCCAAACATTACCTCCCTAACACTCATTGAAAAAGTCTCTTAAGCAGTAATTTCTTTAGGAAGATGGTGGGTGTGTTAGTCACTTTTCTGTTGCTGTGATAAAACCATGAAGAGCAAGGGAACTTATAAAAGGAAGAGTTTATTTGAGCTTACGATTGACGATTCCAGGGAATCAGAGTCCATTGTGGCGGGAAGCATGGTGGCCAGGGCTGGAGTAGCAAGCCGAAGGTCACATCTCGCAATGAGCACAGGAAGCAGAGAGAGAGAGACTGGAGACTGCAAGGCTTGTTAAACTCACTAAGCCTGCCCCCAATGATGTACTTCCTCTAGCACAGCCACACCTTCTAAGACCTCCAAGAACAGTGCCACCAACTAGAGACGAAAGGTCTGAATACTTAAAGCCTATGGGGGACACTCTCATTCAAACCACCACAGTGGAGGAGGGAGAGACCTATCAGAATTACCTGGCAAATGTTTAAAATATTTGTAAGGTTCATAATTCTTCCAAAAACTTCTAATATGCCCTTAGGCCGGATCAGGAGGTTCTTGGATGCCTGTATCTATATTTTGAAAAAGTTCTCTAGAGGATCTAATGCGTAACTCCCCATTTCTGATTCTACATGGTAGCTGAAGATCATTTTACTAGGTCATCTCTTTGTCCTTTTCAATATACAATTTTCAGTAGGCCAATGAATTAATAAACAGAAGAATGAATACATATCTGACTCATGCCAGCAAGTCATGCCTAATTTTTGTCACTTAAACCTTATAACTATTAAATACATTAAGGTTTGTCTAAGGCATGGTGGTACATGTCTTAAAATCCCAGTATTCAGTAGGCAGAGATAGGTAGGCATTTGTGAGACTGCAGCTAACTTTAGGTCTACTTAGAGAGTTCCATGCCACCCAGGGCTACATAGTGAGACCCTGTCTGAAGCCAGTTACAAAATAGAACAATATAAGACTATGGATGGACTAAATATGAACTGATTCACATAGCTCCTGATTTTTCTTTAATAGATATAATCAGGTTAATCTAGTCTAAGAAGCTTTTTAATAAATACAAATCATTCTCAGCAGTAAACTGAGATCATTCACTTCTGACACTGAATTCTCTTGCTTCCAGACTGACATTGAATGTCACAATTATAGGCTACCTTTACCTCATGAAGTTTATGAAATATTTATAAGGTGTATTTTAGGGAAACTAACATAAAACCTTCATTTTGAAATTGTCTTAGGTTCTTGGCTTAAGTTACACTTTAATATATTTTAGTGTGTTAATCTGCAGTATCTTGAGATTATTCTGTGCAGTGTTAATATTTGGTGGTTCTCTACATTTCCTTAAGTTCTCAGCCACCTGCTTGTCCCCTAGGTTTGGCTTTGTAGCACCTTGCCACTTCTTTTCTATTGGTGCATTATAAATGGCACTCAATATATCTGGCCATTTATAGAGATATTTCCTTTCCAAGTGAATGTGTAGATTCCATAAAGAATACACTGTAGAAGTTCATATTTGGTTACATGTACATTTGAGTTCACCATAGCAGAACTTAGGGTCTGTTCTGTGATGTCTTGATCTAGGGTGGCTAGCATTGGGGAAAAAAAATCAATGAATTCTGTGTTATTGAAAAGAGAACACTCTGTCAGATTTACTTGTTAACAAAACTAGAAAGTAGGTCAGTGCCCAACATTCCAGTAATTGCTGCTGGCTCTGCAGCAAGCTCAGCAACAGCCCTGAGATCAGAGCAGCCACCCGTTTGCACTGGAATTACAGAGAATGAGGCCTTGAGAGACCAGTAGGCTAACTAGCCTCTAGGACCAGATCAGACCCATCCAGGGCTCTAGTAAACAATTTCCTGCCACAGCATATGGTTTGTTTTAGTTTTAGTATGTCAGAGATGTTTCCTCAAATTATTTTCCCATTACTCTCTGCCTGTTAAAAATGATTTCTCTCTATCCCTCCCCTGGGAGTGCTTGAGGATTCTGCATTATTTCATTTCTAATATGGTGTTTCAAAAGACTTGTAGAATTAAATCTTGGCAGAAAAAGAGTGGGCTAATTAAGCAAGAGTGGGTCATGCTCTAATTTCCTGTCCTTAGGCAGAATGAAGGTCTTTTTATTGTAAGGCTTAAGTTAATGGACTGAAATTTTATTCTAATAAATATGAGCATCATTGCCTCACAAATAGGTTACAAGTGAGATCTTTCTAAGCCCTGTGAGGGAAGCCAGTGATCCTCTCAGAGGGAAGGAAAGGAAGTGGAATGACAAGGCATGGGCAGGAGCGGTGCAGATTAAACTATCCAAGGTATGTAGTGAATATCCCTTGTGCTCCTTAGTGGAGATGTAGACTTACATTTAGCCACGGCCAGACCTTATTGAACTAAAAAAAAAAAGGTGAAGCTTTTCCCTCTGACTTCACACCACAACTTTCCCTTTCGTTGTCCCACCCCCTCAAAATCTTCAAAAATCTCACCCTCCTCTCTCTTCTCACTGTTAACATTGAAGGTAACTGTTTCACTCTCATTTTCCTGCTGGCCCATGACCTTAACCCAGGAGACCTCATTCAGAGATTGAAGTGGCAATTTGCCTGGGCAACATTGTGAGCTGTTGCTTTTTCTGAAAGATTAAACAGCTTTTGGGGAGAAGCACTTCATTCTCCAGAGGCAAATAATGAGAAACCTGCCAGGGAGCAAAAGAGACATTTGAACCAGTGGCCTCTAAGTGTTGGACCAACACCATATTGCAGAGGATCATGTACTTACTATAAAACCCTGACTGTGGTCCTTGCTGCCTGACTGTGGTCCCTGCTGCCTGACTGTGGTCCTTGCTGCCTGACTGTGGTCCCTGCCACCTGTCGTCTTTCCTGCTCTCTGTTCCATACATTTGCTGAAGAATATGGTGGGGGAAGGACTCAAATTTATGACTAGTGATATTGTGACTTTGGCAAATTGCTCTGGCATATATTATATTCTTTTAGAATCTTGATATATTTATGGGTCTGGAAAATCAGATATTAATATATCTACTGTAACTAGTTTTGAGAGACCCATACATGAGCCTAATATTCACAAATGAATGAATGATTGAGCTTCATGAAAAGTCAAGCATCTTGACCCCATTGTCCATGTTTGACCTCTCTCTCTCTCTCTCTCTCTCTCTCTCTCTCTCTCTCTCACTCTCCCAAGCAAAAACACAATTTCTTTTTAGTCCCTGAACCTAGGTCCTCTAGAAGGAAAAAAAAAAACACAACTTATTGGCTAATGTTTGCTGGCTGTGAAATCTCAGAAGATTAACAGTAAAAGCAAGCAGTGAAGTAGGAATGGAAGGAAAGTTTAGAGGCTGCTGTGATGCACCCACCACTCAGATCTTTAGAAGTGGTAGGTGGTAGGTTTACTCTTCTAGCTACTGAAACTCCCACCTGGAGGTAATGCTGAGCTGTTGGCTCTTTTCTTTTTTTTTTTAATTTTATTTATTTATTTATTTTTATGTGTATGAATGTACTGGTCTGGATGTAGGTGTGTGCACCCGTGTTGTGCAATGCCACGGACAGAAGAGGGTGTCAGATTCCCCTAGAACTGGAGTTAAAGACGGTTCTCAGCTGCCATGTGGGTGCTGGAGATTGAACCCTAGTCCTCTGCAAGAGTGGTCAGCACTCTTAACTGCTAGGCCATCTCTCCAGCCCCTCTTTTCATGTATTGCCTTTGCTGATGGTAGATGCTTTAGCTAATAACATAGTCTTTATAGAACAGTCTATAGTGACTCAACAGAAAAGCAATACACAGACCTGGTCTCCTTGCTCAGTTCAATGCAATTTAAGCATCATCTCACTTTGATGGAGTCAGCCGAGGTCTAGATCATGGTACTTCCTATTCCCTTTGACCCATTGTCCTTAATTCTATTGTCCTTAATTCCATTACTACTCAAGATGACTCCCTAATCTTTCTTCATGTTGGTCACTGTCTCATCTGCTTCCTCTTTGTGGCTAGCATCTTCTGGAGGGTGGAATATATGACATGGCCTTGCATCATTTCTAGTATTCCTTTTGCAATAAAAGAGATCATTTGGTCTCATGCAGTATTGTATGATATATCATGTTAGAGGATCAAACACTATGTAAGATCTTTTGAGCAGGAAAGACAAACATATTGGAACATATATAATATATATTATATATGTTGGAACATATGTCTATTACTGTGAAAATGAGAGGCTAACTTCTCCAGAGTTAGAGGACTAACATAGTCAGCTGGCTTGTTGGGTGAAGCTGCTGTATTAGTGACATAGAATTGTTCTGTATGGCAGCTTGGATATTTGGCATGGGCAATAACAAGTCAGGCAAGGTATGTAGGAGAGGATGGGTTCAAGTTCATAGTATTAGGCTCTACCACTCTGCCAACTTTACCATGTGATCATTAAACCCAACTTTCATTTTCTGTTCATAATATTTCCATAAGTCTGCATGCCAATAGTTTTTTTTTTCTCAGATTCTTCTTCTCAAGGGATACAACCTCTGACAGGGCATATAACCATGGGGAACTCAAATACAGTGGAGTGGAGTGGATTACCAAGGTGACCACTTTGATTAGAAAACATGTTGGTCGAAATATGAAGGGACTGAATCTCAGGCAGAAGATGAACATAGGGCTTCTCTTTCTCATTGTTCAAAATTTTACCTGATACTTCACAGAGTGGCACACCTGTATCTACACATGAACAAGCCACATTACACATACACACACACACACACACACACACACACAGATCTGCCCTTGTGGACAGTACTTTCATTCTTCTAATACGGATCACTTAACCACTCCAGATGACACTGGGAAACCATATCCTTTGCTTGTCCCATTAGAACAGTGCATCTGTTCAAAGAGACATGTGGGGTTCAGAAATGCTGGATGATACTCATCTTCAACTACCTTGATGGTCTAGCACCCCAAGTAATTGGAAATTTCTTTCACTTTTTATTCCTTAAACCCTTTTATAATTAGATTTTTAATGGTTTCTGATATTTGATATTTCACGTAGTTTATTCCTAAATGATAAAATAATGCTAATCCTGATGTTAACAAAGTTATAAATAAAGATATTTCCTTTCAAAAAAATCTAAAAGAGGATTAGTCAGTGATGATGGCAATAGTAGCTAGGACTTCTGACTAGCATGAGCCATTACTACCACTCCAGTCAGGAAAGACAGCAAGCTAGTGGCTAGACAGGGCTGGGTAAAGGTGGTATGGAACACAAACTATCATCATCTTAATAAGCATCTCTCTCTTTCTCTCTCTCTCTCTCTCTCTCTCTCTCTCTCTCTCTCTCTCGATATGTATGTGAGAGAGTGTCTCTTATTCTTTTTGATGGGCCTATGGGCCTATAGATTTATTCTTGAAGTATTTACTTCACTCTCATTGTGGAAGGATGGAAGCAGAATGGTAAGGACGGTAATAATAATAATGATTGTTGTCTCTACAGTGTTTCTCAGTAATCCTAGGGAATTGGTTGCAGGATAATTCCTGAAGATACTAAAATAAAGCCCCTTATAGAGAATGGTATAGTATTTGCATATAACCCACATAAACCTCACATACATGATAAAACATAATAAAAAACCTCAGATGAAATTCCCCTAAATCTGAAACTTTCTAAGAGTGGATGTGATACCACAAAGAGAAGATTTTAAAACCTGACAGGCATGGTGGGTTTTAGTAAAAATGCAGACATACTAAAAATATTGTATATAAGGAAAACAACAGAATCAATAAAATTAGGAAGTAGTTTGGGTCTCATCCTTGACATAATCTCAATTATTATATATAGAAATAGATATCTATATATGTATATAAAAATATGCAAATATCAAAACTTTTGAAATTCAAAATACTTCTTGTCCTAACAAATAAGGCTACTCAATCTTTGAGTAATATGAATGCTATGAAAATAGATTTCATTCTGTATTGCTTATAAAACAATAACAAAACATACATGGTTTATATAGTTATAATTGTTTTCCTCAATAGTTCCTGTCTGTGGTTGTTTGAGTCTGTAGATGTAAAACTTGCCCCAGGGAAGCCTGGCAATAGTAAAAATACCCTAAACCACAGCATGCTTTGCAGCTGACCAAGACAGGAAGACATGCTTCATAGAGAAGGAATTGATGATTCCTTTTATCTATCCCAACAGTCCAGCTTACTCTTTCACCAAAGGGGAGAATCTGATGGCTGGAATGATCTGCATTTTCCTGGGATGACAAAAAGCAAGGAACAAGGAATGAAGCCTAGATTTTGATGGACATCAGAGGTTAAACATAATCCAGCCACCTTATTTTATAAACCAGGAAGCAGATGTAGCGGGGCAGCATGAGTTTGTGTGGATGTTAAATTAAGTAGTGTCCCCATTAAAACTTCATTTCTCATAAAGAGACAGGTGTGACTCAAGATGTACATTTGTTGGGTAACTAATACATTCCATGGATTTCAATTCATCATTTCCTCTAATTAACTGACTAATCTTCACAAAATCCTAGGAGGTAGATATCATTTCATCTATTAATTAAGAAGTTCAGTAGCTTATACAAGGCTAGATTAATAATTAGTTGCTGTTGGAATCAAAGCCTGACTTCAGAGCCCAAATATCATTCTCATAGATGAGCTTCACATCCCAGAACTACAGCAGTTAAAGCTGGGGCCAGAAACTAACAAATCATATTTTCATCTTAATATGCTTTTTCCATTTCCTTTTTTTTTTGAGTTTAAGCTATAGTCTTTATTGTTAAGTAGTAATTATTTGGCAACTTAAGGAAAAAGTAAATTGACCCTGACTACCAAATGGTTGGAAGAACTTTACATAAGCCCTGCAACTACTAATTTATTGGATTTTCTTACTGTTTTCCTCTCCTCCTCCTTCTTTTTCTCCTTTTTTTTCTTCCCCTGACATGCTTAATATGTACCAGACAGAGCAAGTTCTTCACAGATATTAACTTTTGGTTCTATAATGACTCTGTGATAGACATAATGTTATTTTTCCTTTATAAATTAGCAGAAAACACACAAAACACTAAATAGCTATCCTTGTTCACACAGTTGATGGCTTGGGGGCCAGGATGTGAACCCCAGCAGCCTTTTGCAGAATCTATACCAACAATGGCATTTCTATTCAGTCATATAAAATTATAAATTATTCATGATTCTTACTACCAGTTTGGTTGACCATGTTAACCAAAAAGGTCACTAAACACACTTGGCTCAACCAAAGTACCTCCTTCAGCTTTCAGTCAAGTTACTTGCCTGAAAGACAGCTGCAGTGAGACCATAAGATCATTCATAATGGTACTAACAGCTCTATGAGGCTTTGGCTGTGGTTCACTTGTGGGTGATATGTTATACCTGTGTAATTGGTTAATTTCTTTGTCATCTCCAGCCTTAGGCTCATGTGTAGCCCTCTAACACCTCATTGCTCCAGCCACACTTTAAGACCTACTGTATTTTCCTGCCTAGGAGTTGGGGCCTGGTATTCTACTGCCCATAATGCCCCCTCTTTCTTTCTAGACCCTGTAAACACCTTCTTATCTTTCTACCCTGCCTTTGGAGTTAGTAAGTACTAATATTTTGATAATTTGCTTATGAATCCTTTGTCCCCTCCACATTGAACATTCCTTGAGGAGATAACAATTCTTTATTCTTTTAGTGCCATTTCCTGTAATATTTAATACCTTAAAGACTCAAAATTAGCATATGAATTCTTCTAAAAAAAAGAAATGTAAAATAATACCAAAACCCTTTCAAATGTGTCTGATATTATAATGTATTGATAGCTCCTTTTAGGAAAGAATTTACTTGAGCAGAGTACATAATCCTTTAACTTTTATCTTAAGACGTTCAACCAGCTAGGCAAATAGAGGTATAAGGGCAAAACGATAAAAACCACATATGATGAAAATAAAGATGTTATTATATGTAGCCCAATGGGATTTGTCACAAGCTGTCAAGAACTTATAGGTCATTAGTCTGGCAATCTTGTACCGAACTCAAGGATGAACGTTTTCTCAAGGGAAATGACAGCCTCGTTAAAGCATACGAAGTGATCTTTGTAAGAGAGAGAGAGAGAGAGAGAGAGAGAGAGAGAGAGAGAGAGAGAGAACTCTGCCCCCAGAAAAGTGGACTGTCTCTCCTCCAGGTTTTAAGGAGTTTGCTGGGGGTTCAGCACACCACAGCACAAATCCAGTATCTTCTACACACTTGCTTTTTGTGCTCTTTTAGGTTAGGGAAGCCAAAGACCAGCTCTCTTGAAGGAATGGCTTTTCTCCTCCATGTGTTAATTAGAGGGGCTCAGGCAGTGTGTGATTTTTCAGCAACATTGTTGTTTTCTCTCTCATGGTAGGAAGAGATCATCATCCTAGGAAAAAAAATGTGTTTAGTGTCTTGGATATCTTTAGAGGTCAACTTGGCATACCTGGGTTGAGGGAGCCTCAACTGAGGAATTGTTTCTATTGGACTGGCCTTTGGCCAGGTCTGTGGGGTATTTTTGTGATTTTGGAGTGATGTGGGAGGGCCCAGCCCACTGTGGGGAGTGCCACCCCTGGACAGTTTGTCCTGTATTATATCATAAAGCAGGCTGATCTCTCAAGGCCTCTGAGTGGGGTGGGCAAGCTGTTCCTTTATGGCCTATGCTTTAACTCCTGCCTCCAACTTCCTGTCCAGAGTTCCTACCTTGGGCTCTTTGAGTGCTGAAGTGTAGCCCAGGAGATGTATAGCAAATAAACCCTTTCCTCCATAGGTTGTTATCAGTCAGAGTGTTTGTCACAGCAAAGGAGAAGCAAACTATGGCACCCAGTTTGAAAAAAACAAACAAAAACAATCCCTACTTACCTTGCTGTGACTTACTCACTTGACATTAAATTCTTCTTGGAAAGGAAAAGCTTGGGATCTGGGGAATTCTTCCACTGCAGATAGGATTAGACTGAGGATTCTTTGTCTTGGGAACTACAGTACCTTAGAATCCAGAAGTGGAAAGCCAAGGATACATATACTACACCTACACTGATCTGACATTTTGTTGCACCTACAGAAACTTTGAGGATTCAAGTGAAGCAGGCTAAAATGGAATGAGAATTCTTACAGACTCTTGGATGTTCTTTCCAGCATCCAGAAAAGATAAAAGGAGGGGGCCAGATGAGTCCACATAGAACAATGTGTAATGTGAACTACAAATCTGTAACTTAGTGAAAATACCAGTAAATACTGATACCAATATTTAATTTCATTTTGTTAAATTGATTTCATTAGAAATCAATAAGAATGAGACTAACATGATGCATGGATAGATAATAATACTGTAGTAATAAGATAGAAAACAAAAAAAGCATAACTGAATTGTTGGTTAACTTTTAGACTGCCACTGAAGCTGACTGAGCCACAATGCACTGAATGACTATTTTAGGACAAGAAAGCAATTTTACAAAGGACGTTCAGTGAGTACTTTTGCTCAAGCCAAAAGAGGTGTGAGCTACAAACACCCTCACTTTCCTGAAGCTAACATAGATTCACGTCTTTGGTCTACAATTTGAAAACCAAAACTTCCATAACTCAGTTTGTGTTAGTATGTGCTCTGAGCTTTCTTGTTAACAAAATCAGGTTTGGAAGTATATGAAGTTATTTACAGTATTTATTTATCCCTCTGACAATGAATTATTTATACATTTCCTAGCAGAAATAGCAATATGATGGATGTGTTTAATTTGGGGAAGCTGTCCTAGATTTGGAAAGAAGTTTCTGCTATGTCTTCATCTTCCTTTTCTTTTTTTTAATTATTTTTTTAATTTTATTTATTTTTATGTGTATAAATGTACTGTCTGCACGTCGGTTTGTGAATATTGACAGATATCTTCTGCACCCTCAAAACCATCTGGTAAGAGGGTTTAGATATCAGAGGTGGGGATCTGTAACTAGCTAACAACCCCTCTCTGAAGGGCAGTCTGTTTATCATCATTCATAAAATGGCCATTCTCTGGGCATGGTAGCACACCCCTTTCATCCCAGCACTTGGGAGGCAAAGGCAGTGGAATCTCTATGAGATCAAGGGCCACCTGGTCTATGTAGGTGGTTCTAGGCCAACTGGGGCTACAGGGAGATCCTATCTCAAGATAAAACAAAACAAACAAAACAAACAAGCAAACAAAAACAAACAGAACTCAAGGTTGAGAGGTAAAGCATGGAGGCTGATCTGGCTGCATGAGCTATGTGTTCCTGCTTACTTTCCACAGTGGACTCAGCCTACTTATTAAATATAAAAAATGGTAAAAAAAAATGCCTCTTACTGTGATACTTTGGAGGTGAGACCCAAGAGAACTGAGAACTAAAAATGACTGTCCTTGAAGTACTGAAATATTACTTTGCCAAGATTCCAAATGAAAAAGAAGGTTTTAGATAAAGTTCTGAAGCTTATAACGGTCTTTTTGTTGCCAAAGAAGGGAATTATGGCAAATAGGGAGAGTAGGCCATCATGAAGGGTACAACATGGAGGTGCCATGGAGGGGGGCAATTTTGGTTCCACCATGAGTATCTTTGAGATGGTTTTGGAAGAGAAAGAATGATGCAGAGAAAGAAAAGAGATAATTATATGTGTATCAGCTCTCAGTAACCCTAGAAGATCTAAGATCCATGTATGGCTGCAACAAGAAAAGTGTCTCTGCAAAAAGAATTGTAGCAAATATGCAGGCTAGTGTGATAAGAAAGGTACAGCTGAGGAGTGTTGTCCCCTCTAGCTAGGTACTGGAACGCAAATGAGGATTATTCATCAGATAGTCTGGGATAGCTAAGCAAATTCAGTGTGCGTGGAGTGTCAGGGCCAGGGGAACATATCGGTTCTAAGGATAAATGGAAAAGCTGAAACAAGGATAGCTCCAAAGAAGAATCTAGAAGTCCTTAATGGTAAAGATAGAAGATAACATACATTGATAAAGAAGGCCATGAACCTGAAGTAGAACCAGGAAACATTATAATTGTGTTAGGTCAGGAGAACCATGCTGGCTTGTTTGGGAATTTTTTTGATGAAGGAGGCATGTCATGTTTATGAACCTAGAGCTTATTAAAGCGTTTTATTTATTTATTTATTTTTAGTCTTTTTGAGACAGGGTGAGCTTATTAAAGCATTTTATGGCATCCAAAAGCCAATCTCTTTTATTGATGCCTGAAACAAAGTTATCACATCTCACATAGGTCAGATGGTCAAACACACAAATGTCGAGAATGTGCAAAATGCATGTCAATGTGGTGCAGACCACGTGCAAAGAATCACTTAATTGAGTTTAAGGTAAAATTTCCTGAAAATGGCCTTTTGTATTTTGATATTCTCTTTCCTAGAAATACTCATCCCTAGGAAGAAGGAAGTAGAGATTGATGAAATGGATCAGGTAAGATTGGAAGGCTTTGATCCAAATCAGTAAAGAATGCACCATTATGTAGAAGTGAATGAGGCAGATGAGCATTGTTCTGGGGTTGTGTTCAATGTCAAGCCTCTTGGTGGGACCAATAAATAACCTTCATTGCTGGCATGCCCTATTTTGGAGTGAGGGAGGGAAGGACTATGAGTATCATCAGTGCTTGCAACTGCTTTTATTTTAATATTTTATGGCAGTGCTTTAAAAGTTAACTGAAATAAACCCAAATGTACAACCTCTGATTTGCCTTGTACGTATGATAGCTCTAGTATTCAAGATAGCTAACATTTATAAAAATGACTTAGAATAAAATTCCTCTATTTGTTAGGGTATGTCTTAGTGATTTCATTTGCATGGAACAAAATGCCAGGCAGATGCACAGACTTCAGTGTATAACCCTCCATTGTTAAGCTATGAATGAGAAGCCTGAATTTAAGTGACAAGAAAAAAAAAAAAGAAACAAGTTAACAAAATTAAAAACTAAAAGAATAGTGGTTCTTTAGAGGCAAAGGGATCTCTGAAAAAGCCATTGTTAGATGTCAAAAATACACAGAGAAAGAACAGCTTCTTCAACGAATGGTTCCGGGAAAACTGGAAATCCACATGTGGAAGAATGAAAGTAGATCCCTATTTCTCATCAAAGATGTTAATGTAAGACCTGAAATTCTGAAAATGCTAGATCCAAACAGGGTAAGTAATTCACGATAGAGGCCTAGGACTTCCAGTAGCTCGGGAAATAATAGCGAGAATTGGCAAATGCAATCACATGAAATGACAAAGCTTCTGCACAGCAAGGGAAACAATCATGAGCACACAGCCTACAGAACTGGAGCGAGTCTTTGACAACTACACAAGTTCAGGAGATTGATATCTAGACTGCATAAATAACCCAGAAAGTTAAAGACCGAACCCCCAAACAATCCAATCGGCGAATGAACAAGTGACATGAAAAGATACATCTTAAAGCACAAAGTCCAAGTGATTAATAAATACGTGAAAAATGTCAACCCGATTCGTCATTAGGTAAAATGCAAATCAAAGCTACATTGAGATTCCTTATTCACATGGGCTATCACAAAAAAACTGTGAAAGGATGTGAGGACAAAAGGCAACTTTACATACTGCAATGGAATGCACACTAGTGCTTCGACTATGGAAATCAACATGGTGGTGTCTCAGAAAACTAAAAACAGAGCTACCAGCCATTCTTCTCCTGGGAGTACTCCAGAAGGCTTCTAAATCAGCAAGCTACAGCATTCTTGCCCATCCATATTTTCTTTGACACTATTTACAATAGGTGGGCTGAATCAGCCTAGGTGTCCATCAACAGATAAATAAAACAATGTGACCTATATATACAATGCAGTTTTATTTAACGATAAGTATGAGAAAAATTATGTCATTTGTTAAGCAAAATAAATCATACTAAGATAAATATCACGTTTCTTCTCACATATAGATATTGTATATATTAGGTAATCTATTGGGAATAAAGAAAGGGAACTAGCAGATGGGGGACAAAGAGTATAACAGGGTACATGTGGTCAAAGCACACAAATTAAACTACTAATTGCGACTAGAAGATGGCTCAGTGATTAAGAGCATGTCCTACTCTTGCAAAGGACCCAAATTTGGTCCCCAGGAAGCTCACAACTGCCTGTAACTACAACTCCAGAGGATCTGACATCCTTTTCTGGACTCTGGGCAACTACACACATGTGCAAATACCCACATACAGAAACACACATACAAACATAATGAAGAAACAAAAAGAAAATATCTTTGTGAAATCTCTCACATTGTATACAGAATATATATTAATAATTAAAAAGTATTTAGTACTAGTCCTTAAAAAGAATATGCCTTTGTTCACTATTGCCTCATTTCTTCTTTTTAAATTCTTTGATTTGAAAAATAAAAAATAAAAATAAATATAAAAAAGATAAAATAAATTCTTTGATTTGTTACTGATTTATTTACTGAAAGGTCTTTGTTTTATCTAGAAGTGAGAGAAGGAGAGAGAGACAGAGACAAAGACAGAGAGACAGAGAGATTCTGTAGCCCAAGTGCCCGGAAACTTGCTGTGTATGTCACATTGGCCTTGAACTCTTGATTACTCTGTTTCAGCCTGCTAATTGTTGTGATGGCAAGTGTGCACTACCACGCTTGGTTTAAGATGTTAGTCTCCAGACATCCCAAAGTATGTTGATTTGAGGCTTTGTTTACAAGAAGAATTGCTTTCCTTTAGCACTTTGAATAGGCCATTTCATAACCTTTTGGCATTTAATCTGTTGATAAGAAATGCATGTCCCTTAAAAAATAAATAAAAATTAAATAAAAAAAAGAAACCCATGTTTATTCTAGAGTCTCCTCTTTCTCTCTTGTATTCTGGATTATTCTGTCTATATCTTTCTAATAGTTCTTATTCTGAATGCTTAGTTTATTATTTATTTTATTACTAATTTCATATATTTCTGTTCTTTTTTGGTAACTATGGTTTTGTTCCTGGGATTCTATTTACTCTGATTGCTCTTTGAGATTTGAATATTTTTTTTTATTGTTTTGGGGAGAACTTCACTGTTTTTTGTCCTGGTTCTTTAGTTGTTATTCCCTCCAACTTGTATTATTTCAACGTATCATATATATACATATATGTATATCGTACCTATACTAAAATTATGTCATCTGAAAACAAACTGTATGTTATTTCCAAATCATATTTCTGTATTCACATTTTTCCATTATGATTTTCTATTACTCTAAAATATGCATACATACCCTCCACCCATATACCAAAATCCCAAAGTCTGAAAATAAATGGTAGGTTAATTCTAGAGCCCATTAAGGGATTCACAATATAAGAACACAGTTGTTTTCAGATCACAAGGAATGTAACATTAATGTTGCTCAGTTTGCCTTACAAATAGCTACTTGGTACTAGCATCCATAGATGAGGGATACCATTCACCGTTTGTTTTTCTGGGACTGTATTACTTCACTTAACATAATACTTCACTTGAACTTGTCACTTCACTTGAACACATTTCTTTTAAACACAGAATAGTATCTTGTTTAGATTTTTATCAATTTTTATGTAATTTTGCCAAAGGAAATGACTTTCAGTGATCTCACATGATAGAGACTTCCTTGCATGCTTTACAATGATCAATGGTCAACTTATCTTCAAAGGAAACTTATTTTTACCTGCACTTATTTCTATTCAGTGGTTTCTTGGCTGCTGAATTTAGCTCTCTATGTTATTTGGCATATTAGACTACTGGTTAGCCTAGATCAAAGTTTGGTTGTTGTTGTTGTTGTTGTTGTTGTTGTTGTTAAATGACTCCCTTGAAAACAGTGATACTCCTCTCTCCTCTTCTCCCACAACTGTATTATAGGTGCACTTATGCCATTTTATTTATATTTTTAGGAAGTTTATGAGACCATCACAGAAACCATTTATCCTGACTCTGACCAGACTGCCTGTTTCTATTAAAGAATTGCATGGAAGAAGTTATCTGCATAATTAGATCCAACCCACATGGTATCAAATATCTATTTATAATTAAGTAGTCCTTATCATCAAAGATATAGATTCTTAATGGTATTCAGGACTGCATTTAAGAACTCTATGCTCACAGCTTAGCTTGACATAATAATTGGTACTGTTTAAATGCCTGTACATCCAATAGCTTGTGCTTTGTTAGTATGACTAAAAAGGTTATCACTGGAAAAGCTGTCAACCCATGAAGGGAAACAATCTGAACAGACTGGAGTCAAAAATGACAACTCCAAAGAAATTAGACTGTTTTCTTCTCACCCACTTGTGCCCCTTTTCCAAAGCCCAGGGAACAAACTGTGGAAGAGGAGGCGTGGTAGATTGTAAGGGCTGCAGAGAGATAGGGGTGAATCGTGAGACTACAGGAATATAGTCTGGACTCCTAACTGATCAACATGCCTGTGCATACAAGCTTCTCCAACTGGACTATGGGAACCTTGGGTTGTTCAAAATTTGGACATAGATACTTGCAAAATGCACCAATTACCTAATTGTATGGCAAATGGAGTAACATCATGTTATCTGCAAACAACTGGTGTCATTATATTGTAGAATCCCATTAAAAATAAAAAAAAGAACTCTGAATAGAGTCTGCAGATTTTGTCCTATGCAAATAGAAAAGATTTAAGTGTTTTTTTTTTTTTCTCTCAGTAACACTCCAGTTACAATTTTCTTGAATTTCTGCTTGTGTCACAGATAAAAGGCATATTTTTACTTTGTTCATCGTTGGAGGTTTGCAATAGTAGCTCACATTGTGGTTTTGATTTGCATCTCTTAATGCCAAATGGCTTTCAGATCTGTTCATGTGCTTGTTTGCACTCTGTGCACTTTAATTTTCATTGTAAAGCATCTGCTCATTACTAAGAAATTGAGTTCTGTTATTTATATTCTTACTACTAATGTTTTGGTATTCTTTTACATTGTAGGTGCTAGTTCATTAACAGCTATATGAGTTACAACTAGTATCTGCAACTATATTTCATCTTTTTTTATTAGTTAAAAACCCCAAAATTTAATATTTTAAAGGGTTTCAATTTATCAATTTAAAAAATTGCATTTATTATGCTTCCAATGTTCTATTTAAGAAATATGAGACCCCATTTGGGTGACCATGGAAAGGAAAGACCCCAGTGTGGAGCACAAGGGTAGGACTGATGGTTGTTTGGGCTTGCCAAGGAGGAGCCTTCAAACACTTCCTTAAGGAAAACATGACACCTTTTAACCTAAAAGAAAAAAAAAAGAAAAGAAAATCCTCTGATTCACCTGATTATATGTATAGGTATGTATATTGTGTACGTACACACATGCACACACACACATATATAAATACATATATGTATATATGTTATAATATAATATATTAATGAATATCTAATCAATACAAGCTGGAGAGTACAACAACAAAAGAACTGGGAAAAAAACCAACTGAAAGAGTGAAGTTCTCCCCCAAACAAAAAGCCTCTGCTTTGGAAAAAACTCTGGAAAGACTCAGAAAAAGATAAAAGACATATATGGCAGAGTGCATGATCTCAGGTGGGGTGGGAGGCATGGAAAGGGAAATTATTCTAAATTGTATTGAGAAATTATATTGATGTATGAAAAAGTTTAATAACATTAAAATATATTTAAAAATTAAAAAATTAAAAAAGAATAAAAAAGAAAAATTATTTATGAAAAACATACAGAAATTCAATAAAAAAAACAAAAAAGAAATGAACAAACAACAACCCCTCCCTGAAAAAATAGCCTTCCTTTTGCTGCCTTTTATAAATAAATTTTTATTGGAATGGCCAAAAAAGAAAAGAAATATGAGACCCTGGCTCAAACAAAAACAATAACCAAAATCCCTAAACAAAACAAAACAAAAAATATTTTTATCTCTCCTTTTTAGTTGGAGCTGAGGTCAGGTTCCATATAAACTTTAATACTCTAGAGGTTGACCCAATTGGTATTATATTATATAGTATTTTTATTCAGTAGTTCATTTGCTTAATGCAAACTAATTATATATAGGTTAATTGGCTACTTTCCAATTAAAAGATGGAAGTTAATGGCCATGCATGAAGTACTGCTCAATGCAGATCAGTATGTAAATCAGTCAGATTGACTCTCAGCAGACTGCCTGATTCTCCTAAACAACTGCACTGGGGAAGTAATTTGCATAATGAGGTCCAACCCATATATCATCAAATGCCTATTTCTAATTAAGTAGTACACATCTGTGAGGCCCAAATTAATCAGTGCAAAATCGATTAGTAAATTGAAAACACTCTCAGCTTCTGAAAGCATCTCTTAAAAACATATTTATGAAAAACATTCAATTAACACTCATGTGATAATTGAAATTGATGAGTAAAGTGTTTTCTAATACTGTTTTAAACTTTAATATACATTTTCTACTAATCTATGATAAAAATACAGCACTTCGTTCACACTTCTTTTTTAAGAGAATTTAGAAAATAAGGTTTTTATGACCTAGAAAAAAAAAGTCTATTTTATAACTAAAATGTATTTTTGGAGGAGACTAGAAAAATAATAATGAAAACAAAGGACTTCATAGTGAGGCAGGAAAACTGGACAATAAGTTCAGTTTGAAAAAGGTAGGCCACTTTGTGTCAACTTATCTGTTATACAAATCTCTAAAATGAATTTAAGTCATGAGAAAACAGGCTCTGCATTTTCAACCTTTTTGGGATAGTCAATGGCAATAATTAAAACTATTGTGATAAATTAGTGTGAATCAACATTTCCCTTAGGAGGTGAATTATGTTTGATTGGAGAAGTGATTCAGAATGCTGCTGCTGCTGCTGCTGCTGCTGCTAACATTGCACTGTAAACTAAGTGCAAAAATGTGCTTGTTACCTGGGAGAAAGTAGGATGAGAGAGAAGGCAGGCAGAGAGAGACAAGGCAAGTTATCGACAAGGTCAGTGTCTGACATGAGCTTCCCCACAAGGCCTGGTATTCCCAATTCATCAGTAAAATGTGCACAAAAAGTGATCAGGATGTTGTAATCTTTGTCTTACTGAACTGTTGAAAACACAGAGGTCATTTATCTTGAATGAATACAGCACAGAATACTTACACAAATAGCATCGATGTGACAGCAGCAGGGCCAGTTCTCTCTAACCGATGGGTCAGCAGGTAAAAGCACTTGTGGCCAAGCCTAATGAAGGTGAGTTTGATCCCTAGAACCCACATGGTAGAAGGAGAGAAAGGATTCCCCCACATTGTCTTCTGACATGTACACCCATGCCATGGTATGGGTTTTCCTTTTCACACACAAATGAATGTTAAAAAAAGAGCAGTTTAGATTTACATTTACTGTTATAAAACAGCAGAATTCTATAAGACATTTAAAGAAGACTTACAGCCGCTACTATTCAAATTATTCAAGAGGACAGAAACAAGGAAATCTCCCAAATTCCTTCTATGAAGCCAACATCACTTTCATACCAAAACCAGGCAAAGATACAACCAAAAAAGAAAACTATAGACCCATTTCACTAATGAACACAGATGCAAAAATTCTCAACAAAATATTTGCAAACAGCATACAGGTACATATCAAAAAGATCATCCACCATGACCAAGCTGGATTTATACCAGAGATGCAAGGATGGTTCAACATATATAAATCAATAAACATCATAAAGCACATAAACAGACTGAAAGACAAAAACCACAAAGTCATCTCAATTGATGTGGAAAAGGCCTTTGACAATATTCAGCATGCCTTCATGTTTAAGGTCCTGGAGGGAATTGGATGGAAGGGAACATTCCTCAACACAATTAAAGCCATATACAATGAACCCACAGCCAGCATCATTTGTCCTAAATGGGGTAAAACTAGAAGCATTCCCCTTAACATCAGGAACCCTGCAAGGCTTCCTCTTATCCCCACTCCTTTTCCACATAGTGCTTGAAATGCTCGCAAGAACAATAAGACAAGAAAAGGAAATTAGAGGAGTACTAATTGGAAAAGAGGAAGTCAAACTATCCCTTTTTGCAAATGACATGATAGTTTACCTAAGAGACACAAAAATTCCACCAGGAAACTTCTAGAAACCATCAACAGCTTCAGTAAAGTGGTGGGATACAAAATTAACTTAGAAAAATCAGTAGCCTTTCTTTATTGCAATAACAAGCAATCAGAGAAGGAATACAAGGAGACTTTCCCACTCACAATAGCTTCCAACAAAACAAATTATCTAGGAAGAAACCTGACCAAACACATCAAAAATCTCTACAAAGAAAATTTTAAATCCCTCAGGAAGGAGACTGAGGAAGATACTAGAAAATGGAAAAACCTCCCATGCTCATGGATTGGAAGAAACAATTTAGTAAAAATGACTATCCTACCCAAAGTAATATACAGATTCAATGCAATCCCAATTAGAATCCCCAGGAGTTTCTTCACAGGCCTAGAAAAAACATGCTAAAATTCATATGGAGAAACAAAGACTCCAGATAGCCAAGGCAACTTTGAGCAAAAAGAGCAATACAGGGGGAATTGCCATACCAGATTTCAAACTTCATTTCAAGGCTTTAGTGATAAAACAGCCTGGTATTGGCACAAAAACAAGCCTGTAGATCAATGGAACAAAATTGAGGATCCAAACCTGAGCACATCCAATTTCAGCCATCTCATATTCAACAAAGGGACCAAGAAGACTCTGTGGAGGAAAGACAGCATCTTCAGCAAGATGCTGTCTTTTATTTTATTAAAAATAATCTCAAAATATTAGTAAATAGGGGCAAAAGAGATGGCTCAGCAGTTAAGGGCATTGGCTGCCCTTGTAGCTGATTTGGGTTCGGTTCCAGAACCCACATGGTGGCTAGCAACCATCCTTATCCCTAGTTTCAAGGAATCCAACGCCATCTTCTAGCCTCTGTGGGCAATGCACTGACACAGCTCTACTTACACACATGAAGGCAAAGCACTCATACCGGTCCTGCTGTTGGTTTACCCACATTATTACTGAATACTACCCACGTGAGCTATAGAAAAAACAAGGGGAAATCAAACTTGTGCTGATGTCAGAGCCTCACATATACTGGCTTGCATTCATAGGGCTGGAAGGTGCTATGCATGCTAATAGAAGGGAAAAAAAATCAACCTTACTCAGCTGTGAATCCTGTGAGCTATAATAACTGACATGGCAAGATACATCCACTGGTGCAATAGTGACGTGAATATAATGAAATTAACCAACCACTTTCTAATTGGATCTAAGGTCCATTTCATTGGATGGATCCCATTCCTGACCTTGATATCAGGCCCAGTGACCTGTGGCTAGGCAGTCACAGGCCATAGGAAAGAGCCTAATACTGTTATTCTGCTAAATAGATATAGTGTTAAACTGATTCCTAATGGCCTGTTGTTATACCCATAAATTAATACATCTCTCAACTCTTACCAGAGAAGCTTCTTTGTGCAAGAGATGGAGAATAACATAGAGACCCACAACTGGCCACTGTGCCAAAAATAAGAGGCTGCAGAATGCTTACCCTTAAAGAGGACACCTATATCAAATTTCTGCTTTCCAAGGCTCACTGATTATTGCAGAAGAGGAGGCAGAAATATTATAATAGCCAGAGGTGGTGTGTGAGCTCACAACAATGGAGACAGCATGCTTGAGGCAGACAGAATCCCATCATGGACATAGGGAGGTGGGAGGGAAATTCCAACTATATCTGAGGAACTGTTGGCAACTGATGGCTTCTAAAAGGTTAGGTGTGGGGATTCAGTCTCATTTAAGGGTCAGACCCTTGGTAAGTTGACCTGGCATCAGTGGATGAGCCAGGCTCCCTCTTCCTCTCCTCCCTCTCTCCATTTCTCCCTTAATTCCTCCCTATTCTTCCTTCTCTTCCTACTTCCCTCTATTCTCCTCCTCCTTCTGCTCCTCCTCCTCCTCCTCATTCATCTTTCCCCCTCTCTCTCCTCTCCATTTCAGTACTGACTCTTCCAGAGAAAAATGATTTTTCTCATTAAAGGGAATACCTGACACAACAGTGAGTGGTGTTTATTTGCCCCAGATCTCATTGCTAACCAGGCAGCATTTTTTTTATGGAATCACCATCACCAGAACTCTCACATCACTAGGGTCTGAAATCCCTCAGCCAATTAATTCAAATTATGCCATTAACATCTATTTCACATTTTTCTAATAAAACTACAATTATCCCTGATTATTCATTGGGATAGTGTGATTTTTTTAATTTATTTCTGTATGTGTATCAATGTATTGTCTGCATGCAGGTTTGTGCACTCGTGTCATGCAATGCTGCGGAGGTCAGAAGAGGGTCTCGGATTCCCCTGGAGCTGGAGTTCTCCTGGAATTGGAGTTTCAGATGGTTCTCGGCCGCCATGTGGGTGCTGGGGATCGAACCCGGGTCCTCTGTAAGAGCGGTCGGCGCTCTTAACCGCTAGGCCATCTCTCCAGCCCCCTGGGATAGTGTGATTAAAAGAGTAAAATTCTCAGCACACATTAGTTTCTTCAATGAAGAAGTGAGAATTTGATTCTAGCTCTAGTAGAGGATGTTCTTAGAGAATCACTTAACATTGGAAGACCCTGATTTGATTTTTGAAATATAATAAGTTAAGCAATAGTCAATATAAAAATATCTATGTGGTTCAATTAAAAAATAATTCAAAAGAGGGAAGCAAGAGGAAAATAAAAACATACTTTTAGCAGGTTTTCATATTTGAAAAAGCATATACAAGTTGTTAGAAAGAAAAAATTATGTAGGTACATTCTCTAAAGTTCTAGTGTGTAATTAATGTAGCTATCTATAAAGAGACTTTTTCTATTTTTCTCTGTCTCATTCTCCCTACCTCCCTTTCTATTCTAAGTACAAATATGTTACTAACAATTTTCTCCTTCCAAGGTATGGCTAAAAACTTACAACATTACTTTATGTACAGTTACATGGCTGTAACTGTATTTATCTTGCAGCATGCTGGAATTCATTGTTACCAGCCATCTCTTTATTTACAATGTGAAAACCAATTCATACCACCTCTGTTCTTAAAAGAAATTACAATGTAAACAAGAAAATGAAGAAGCTGATAGCTCTGAAGAGGATTAACTGTTAAGCATGGTTTCCATTGTAATGAGACTTTCTGTATCAATGATCAAAATCAAGATAATAATCAACAATATCTTGACCTGCTGATTTAGATTTTTTTTTCTGAAAAGTTAAAATTGGGTATTCTCCTTGTTTCTACCAATATTTGTCTACCAATATCTACCAATTTTGTCTTCTAAAATGAAATAACAAATAAAACTGTTTCTCAATAATGTCTCATATATGCAAAACAACATAAACTGACCATGAAGCATGAAGGTGTGTCCATGATTCTAGCATTTGGGAGGCTGAGTCAAGTGGACCTGGAGGTCATGGTCAGGATAGGCTGCATAGCCAGCTGCTAGAAGACCAGCCTGATACACTTATTGAGAGTCTCATCTTTTAAATCAAAATTAAAATACTAACAAGGCATCTTAGTAGCAAATTTAGAATGTTAGCTCATGAGCTTAATAGATCACTTTTAATCAGCAGATGCTTTTCAAATCAAACACAATAGCATTTTCTCTCATTATGTTGGTGAAAGGAATGATTTGGAGAAGAGAACCTTATCTCCACAAATTACCTGTTTCAAAAAAATTAGCCTGTGTGATTCAGTGAATTAAGCATAGTTTATATGTTTCAACAGCATAGAAATAGAAATTCAAAGCCAATTACCAGGCAATGGAAAGACGACTGAAGGGAAGGGGCTTTGAGGGATTCTGCTCAGCATACAAGGTATGCATTCACCAAAGTGTCTTTATGTAGCAGATACCTTGTCGAGTAGAATACAAAAAGTGAAAGTTGATTTTAAAAAGACAATGAGACCTAAATATTTAAATGTTTGAATTTCAGCTTTCTCCCTTACTGTTTTTGCAGATTATACAAGTTATGAAGCTATTACAAGCATGAATTTCCTCTGTAAAGGAAAGCAACACACTCTGGATCACAGGAGACACGACAAGCCCCATACAGTGGCAAAGCATCATGTTTGCATGTTTGTTACACATATATGTTCATTATCCCACAAAACTACAGTACCACATGCCTTCTTTGGTGAAATTAATAATTTGAAAAATGAATATTCCTCTCTTCTTTACTACTTACAATATTTTCTTTATAGATAGTATCTGTATAAATGTGTGTATTTTTAGATGTTGATTACATGAAACCCTACATACTGTTCTTTATAGACTGTAGGTAACATTTTCCATATGTGATTTCACCTTATGAAATGACTTTGGAATGTATCCCCATCCAAGTTATAATTCCAAAGCATATAAAAGCATGTTTTGCAAAACATAAAGATCATGCAGTTATGTTATTAATATTTATATTTGCACTTAGAAGGAAAATTAAAAATACACAAAGGGGGAGAAAGAGAGAAACATAAACATTGCATAAGATTTTATTATTTTGTTTTTATTCTTTATTCTTGGTTTTATATTTAGGTTAATTAATATTTTAGCTTAGAGTATGCTCTCTTTAATCCCCAACAAGTAGATTTGTGTTCAAATAAGCCTTTTAGGTCTTGAAAACAATGTTTCAAAATGAAATCAGGGCAGGGGTGATCACTTGGGAGGTGCAAGCAGGAGAATCAGAATTTCAGGACTAGCCCTAGACTACATGTACACTGTCTCAAAAACAAACAAAAACAAAGAACAAATGTAATCAGTATGTCAAATAGCCATTTTCAGTCCCATGTTTATTACAGCACTATATGTAAAAGCCAAATGGAGTTAACTGAGGTGTGCATCAATAGATGAATCTGTAAAGTTGTGTGTATGTGTAATATGTAACATTATTCTTTTGTGCAAAAGAATGAGATCCTGTCATTTGTGGCATAATCGATTATCCTTGAGGGCATGCCTGGTAGAATAAGTCAGATACATTAAGACAAATATTTCATCTTTTCATTTAGACACTGAAGCTAAAATTTTTGATTTCATAGAAATATAAATAGAATAGTAATCAGTAAAAGTTAAAAAGAGGAGAGATATAGGGTGAAAGAGACTTAGAAAAGTACAGAAATATACAAAGAGTAAGTTCTATTGTACATGAAAGTTGGGTGACCAGCATTTACAGCTAAATCTCACTCTCGATAATTAGAAAATTTTGAGGGGTTGGAGAGATGGCTCAGTGGTTAAGAGCACTGGCTGTTTTTGCATAGAACCTGGGTTTGACTCCTGGCATCTACATGGTGGCTAACAACCATCTGTAATTCCAGTTCCAGGGGACCCAACGCCCTCTTCTGACCTCCACAGGCACTGTATGACACAGGTCATACACGCAGGCAATACACTCATATACATAAAATAAAAATTATTATTTTTCTATATAGAAAAAACAGCTGGGCCTGGTGGCGCAAGACTTTAATCCTAGCACTCCGGAGGCAGAGGCAGGTGGATCTTTGTGAGTTCAAGGTCAGCCTGTTCTATAGAGTGAGTTCCAGGACAGCTGGGGCTACAGGGAGACCCTGTCTCGAAAAGACCAAAAAAAAAAAATCGTTTGATGGTCCCCAATAGGAAGAAATGCTAATTATATTCACTGTATCAATACATATGCATATGTGAAATTATCATATTGCACCCCATATTGTATGACAACTAAAAGTAAGATAAAAATATTCACAAGACACACTTACTAAATGAACAAAATAAAATTGAGATAACCATCACTTTAAAACTGCAGTTTTATCTTCCACATATAATATTTATGCCAATTAGTTTTAAAATGACCTCGGTTTAAATCTACTGAAAAAGGAGCTGCTGGAGATAATTGATGAATAACCAATATGAGAATCTTCACAGTTCTTTTATAGTTATTGGAATTTCCCTAATAGTTTTAAAAATGAACTGATGAAACTCTTGGGGATTTTGATTGGGATTGCATTAAATCTATACAAGAGTTTTGGTAAAATGGACATTTTTACAATGTTAATTTTCCCAATCCATGAGCATGGGAGGTTTTTCCATCTTCTGAGGTCTTCTTCAATTTCTTTCTTTAAGGGTTTAAAATTTTTGTTGTAGAGGTCTTTGGTGTCTTTGGTTAGGTTTGTTCCTTATTGTTTTTGAGGCTATTGTGAGTGGGAAGGTCTCTTTGAATTCTTTCTCCAGTTGCTTGTTCTTGGTGTAAAGAAAGGCCATTGATTTTTTAAGGTTAATTTTGTATCCTGCCACTTTGCTGAAGCTGTTAATCGTTTCTAGGAGTTTTCTGGTGGAGTTTTTTGCATCCCTTAAGTAAACAATCATATCATCAGCAAATAGGGATAGTTTGACTTCCTCTTTTCCAATTAGTAGTCCTTTAATATCCTTTTCTTGCCTTATTGCTCTAGCAAGTGTTTCAAGCACTATATTGAAGAGGAGTGGTGATAGGGGGCAGCCTTGCCGAGTTCCTACCTTTAAAGGGAATGTTTCTGTCATTTCCCTATTTAGGATGATATTGGCTGTGGGTTTCCTGTATATGGCTTTGATTACATTGAGGAATTATCCCTCCAATCCAATTCCTTCTAGGACTTTAAGCATGAAGGGATGCTGGATTTCGTCAAAGGCTTTTTCAGCATCAATTGAGATGATGGTGTGGTTTTTGTCTTTGATTCCGTTTATGTGTTTGATGATGTTTATTGATTTTCGTATGTTGAACCATCCCTGCATCTCTGGTATGAATCCAACTTGGTCATGATGGATGATCTTCTTGATGTGGGTCTGTATGCGATTTGCCAGTATTCTGTTTAGAATTTTGGCATCTGTTTTCATGAGGGAGATGGGTCTATAATTCTCCTTTTTAGTTGGGTCTTTGCCTGGTTTTGGTAATAGAGTGATGTTGGCTTCATAGAAGGAATTTGGGAGAATTTCCTCTGCTTGTATACTTCCAAACAGTTTCAGAAATAATGGTTGTAAGTCTTTTTGAAATGTTTTATAGAATTCTGCTGTGAAACCGTCTGGGCCTGGGCTTTTTTTAGTTGGGAGGCTCCTTACTACATCCTCTGCTTCTTCATATGTTATGGGTCTGTTTAAGCTGCTGGTCTCTTCTTGGCCAAGCTTTGGTGATTCCCAGGATTTCAGATATTCATCCATTTCTTCTAGGTTTTCAAACTTGGTAGAATATAGGTTCTTGTAATATTCCCATATAATTTTCTTGATCTTTTCCTTGTCCGTTGTGATATTTCCCTTTTCATCACAGATTGTATTGATTTGGAGTTGTTCCTTCTTTCTTTTTGTTAACTGGGCTAGAGGTCTGTCTATCTTGTTTATTCTTTCAAAGAACCAACTTTTGGCTTCATTGATTTTTTGAGTTTCTTCACAGGCTTGGAAACAAAAGTTCTTAAATTCATTTGGAAAAACAAAAGACCCCGAATAGCCAAATCAACCCTGAGTGAAAAGAGCTATACAGGAGGGATCTCTATACCAGATTTTAAACTATACTACAGGGCTATAGTCATAAAAACGGCCTGGTACTGGCACAAAAACAGACCTGTTGACCAATGGAACAAAACCGAAGATCCAAATCTGAGCACATACAATTTCAGCCATCTCATTTTTGACAAGGGGGCCAAGAAACCACAATGGAGAAAAGACAGCATCTTCAGCAAGTGGTGTTGGCAAAACTGGATCACCACTTGTAGAAGAATGAAATTAAACCCCTACCTCTCACCCTGTACAAAAGTCAACTCCAGATGGATTAAAGACCTCAACGTGAAACCCCAAACTCTGAAGGTGATAGAAGAAAAAGTTGGCAGCAGACTACAAGACATAGGCGTAGGAAAAAACTTCCTAAATCAGACAGCAGCTGCACAAGAATTAAGGTCGACAATTGACAAATGGGACCTCATCAAACTCAAAAGCTTCTGTACATCAAAAGAAACAATCAAGGAAGTGAAGAGAAATCCCGCAGAGTGGGAGGAAACCTTCACTGCAGATACATCTGACAAAGCATTGATTTCCAGAATATATAAATTACTCAAAAAACAAAGAAAAAAGAAAACAAATGACCCACTCAATAGATGGAGCAAAGAACTGAACAGAGACTTCACAAGCGAGGAATTAGAGATGTCTGAGAAATACCTCAAGAACTGCTCAACATCACTAATCATTAAGGAAATGCAAATGAAAACCACTTTAAGATATCATCTTACTCCAATAAGACTGGCCAGGATCAAGAAAACAAATGATACCAAGTGCTGGAGAGGTTGTGGGGAAAGGGGAACACTCATCCACTGCTGGTGGGAATGTAAACTCATACAGCCACTATGGAAAGCAGTGTGGAGAACCCTTGGAAGACTTGGAATGAACTTGCCACCCGACCTACCCTCAAGACTTACGCCACCACAGAGATACATGCACGGCCATGTTTATTGCAGCTCTCTTCACAATAGCAAGGAGCTGGAACCAACCTAAATGCCCCTCAACTGACGAGTGGATAGAGAAAATGTGGTACATCTACACAATGGAGTTCTATGCAGCAGTAAAGAAAGATGACATCACGAGCTTTGCAGGAAAATGGCTGGAGCTAGAGGACATCATGCTGAGTGAAGTAACACAGTCCCAGAAAAACAAACGACGAATGGTATCCCTCATCTGTGGATGCTAGTGCCAACTACCCAGTTGTAAGTATTTCTTGTGTAGGGCCCCCTGAGCTTTTGTACAAAGCAGTTGAGCATAATACATTTTGGAAACAACAACAACAACAGAAAAGACTGCATCAAAGAACTGACTGAGACGGTGAACTTCTGCTCAAAACAGTCAACTTCCCCATGGAAAATACTGAGAAAGACTGAGAGATGGAAAGCATGTTTGGCAGAATGCATGAGCTCTGGCGGGGTGGGGGAATGAGCGGGAACACGGGTCTAGATTTGTTAAAAATAAATAAATTTATGTGAAAAAAAATAAAAATGAACTGATTATTCAAATGAAAGTAGTAAATACATATGTTTTATTAAAACATAAAGAGAAGTTGATAATAAATGTACTAAATATTAGAGCTGTAGAAGATTTTAAGATGATTTATACCTTGTTTTACAATTTGGACACTGAAATTATTAAAGGTTAAGTGGTCTGCATGAAATCATGCACATGTCCTGGAGAAGGTGAAAGTCAGGGCTGAAAAGTGAAAAGCCACTTGGAGCAGAATCAAGGATGGATGAAGCAGACTGCTGAGAATGCAAGCGCCCCGCCAAACTCCTGGAAAACATCAGCATATCAGGGCACTTCAGTACTCTTGGCATGGTTCCAGAGTAAATATAGTAGTCTATAGAAAAGTCTAGGAGAACGTGAATGTTACACTACTTCAGCGTTTTAGGACATAGGAATGCTGTACATGTCTATGTGTGTTGTCATAATCCTGAACACTAATAATCTGTTCCCTTTACCTTCTCATTTTGGTGGACCGAATGAGTTTTTTATTGCACCCCTCCATTATTCCATCGTATGTCCATCACAAACACTTTACAACAGATAATGCTATTATATTTTTTATCTGGAAGAAGGCCGTTCTCAGAAAGGCACTATTCAGAAATAGCTGTTAACCTGAATGTGTCTATGGCATGGAGGCCTGTGAGAATGTGTACAGATTTTGAGTGTGAATACCTCATTCTCAGAACCTCTGCTTCCTCTCCGTGAAATGAAAATGATACTGCACAGTCATTGTAAGGATTAAATGAAGTGTGCAAGGTGCTTAAAGTACCACTCAGGTAACTCTCTATCTCTAAGGCCCCAAATACCAACTTTAGAAAGAAGACAGATAAATGAATCTTTCTTAGGAAAAATATCCTGCTTGATTAGTATGATGAAGAGTAGTAATATAGTGAGATGCAGATGTGTTGCTTCTTCCTTTTTCTCTGTCTGCAGCACCGTGAATGTCATATTGTACGTTTTTTCTGAGGAGAGGCATTCTTACAATTGATTGCCATGAGCATTACTGAGGATCTGAACTGTGATGCTGTCACTCTGGGAAGATAACTATGCTGGGTTTTTTCCTTTTCATTTATTTTCTCCTGCTAAATGAGGATGTTTTTTAAGAGAGGAAAAAAAATGTAATCACGAGCCTGGCACAGTGGCACACGCCTTTAACCCTAGCACTTGGGAGGCAGAGGCAGGTGGATCTTTGTGAGTTCAAGGCCACTCTGGTCTACAGAGCAAGTTCCAGGACAGCTGGGGCTACAGGGAGACCCTGTCTCGAAAAGACAAAAAAAAAAATGTAATCACTAGATACTTGACATGAAATGTTAATCACCATCCTTGAGAGGTGGCCTTCCTTTTATTAAGACCTATCCTCATCCAGACCCTTAGAGGCTAGGTACTGTGCTTTGTCCTTCACACCCTTACAGACAGATTTATTATGACATTCAGGCACCCAATCCAACTCCAACAATGATGAATGCAGATGACAAGTACTGTTGACACTTTAGATTAGCTCATAAACAGGATCCAACAGGGAAGAAGTCATTAGAGCCTCCAGGTCTAGGAAGATAGTAAGTTATCTCTGTGTGCCAGAACAAGTGTTTGTTTACTTTTTTTTTTCATTTCAAGCTCTGGCCTGACTTCTGAAAATAAAGATCAAGCAAGAGGTCGGAATGTTTTTGCTGCTAGGAAGAAGTAGAGTTATTCTGAGATTTGATGTTATCATACCAATTTATCTTAAGTATACTCAGTTCATCTAGAGAGAAGGTGATGAGCTGTTCAGTAGTGGTGGGAAAGGCCCAAGTGAGGGGGTAGTAATATTCTCCAAAAGGCTAACCAGTGCATACCAGCTTAACATAGACCATTTTCTTTGTTTTCCTTTCCATGCTTTCTTGTATTAATATTAAATGCCATCAACAATCTTTAAATATGAATGATTTATTTCTGTGTGTTTTTAAATGTATACTCTTGGCAAACAGTTTCTAGGGTTTGGACAAGTGTCCCCAGTGGTCTATGTATTAAAGGCTAGGTCACCAGCCTTTAATGTGGTGCTATTGAAAATTGATGAGACACAGGTAAGGGGAGAGAAGTTCATGGGAGCATTTCCTTGAAGGGGATATTGGGCCCCACACCCTGGTGTCTACAAGATTAATAGCTCCTTACACTCTATGCTCCTGCTGTCATACACCATCTCACCAAAGGCCCAAATTGATAGGGTTGATTCATTATGGAATGGAACCTCTAACACTAAAAGCCCCAATAAATCTTCCATTCTGTAAGTTGATCCATCTCAGCTGTTATGTTACTGTAATGGAAAACGTACACAACTATAGGTAATATTGTGTGTGCTTTTCTATGGCTCACAATCCCTACTATAATTTTAAATATAAAGTAAACGTGTGGGGGCTGGAGAGATGGCTCAGTGGTTAAGAGCTCCGACTGCTCTTGCAGAGGACCCGGGTTTGATTCCCAGCACCCACATGGCGGCTAAGAACCATCTTTAACTCCAGTTCCAGGGGAATCTGACACTCTCTTCTGACCTCCATGGCATTGCACGACACAGGTGCACAAACCTACATGCAGACAGTACATTCATACACATGAAAACAAAATTTAAAAAATTATAAAAAAGTACACGTGTATGGAATGTTTGTATAAATGGATATAGAAATGGAGTGGTTTGTACCCACTCAGAACAATGAATATACAATGAGGGCGACACAGAGAAAATCAGCCCATAGGGGTTTTTTTTTTTAATTTTTATTGATTCTTTAAGAATTCCATAAAATGTATCTTGACCACATTCAGACTCCCTCAGTCCCCTCCACCTCCATCTTGCTATACCTCCAACTTCTTTTTTTAAGGCCTATCAGTCTAATCTGCATGCCCTTGGTGCTTTTGGCTGTTTCTATCCCCAGGAGTCTGGTCAACCTACCAGTCATCACACCAGTGAAGAAAACTGACTCTCACTCTCCCAGGAGGTATCAATTGCCAGTGCATCTTCAGCTATTGTCTAGGTCTTCTGGGCCAGCTCCCTCATCCATACTGGTTTCGTCTGGCTTGGGCTCCTGTACACTATAGAAGGACTATGGGTTCATGTGTGTAACTACCCTTCGGTATCCAGACAATGTCATTTCCTTTGTATTCATCTACCACTTCGGCTCTTGTAATCCTTCTACTCCCTGTTCCACAATGATCCCAGAGCCTTAAGGAGAGAGGATATCCCATGTAGGGCTGAGCACTGCACACACAGTCTCTCATTATCTGCATGTTTACCAGCCATGGGCCTCTGTGTTAATCACCATCAGCCGTAAGAAGCAGTTTCTCTGATGATATTTTTAAATTTTTATTTAAAAATTGATTGGATTTTTGAAATTTTCATAAAATATAATTTGATACTATATAGATTCCCTCCCCTCAGCAAGCCCAATTGAATGTACACACACACACACACACACACACACACACACACACACACTCACATTCACACACAAGGTGCATAGAGTCTAATTCTTGTCTCCAAATGCCCTTTGGTGTGAGTCCATCCACTGGAACCTGGTTAACCAATTAAGAGTCACATCTGTGAAGAAGACTGCTCTCTCCCTCCGAGCAGCCATTTGTTGCCAATAGTTCCGTAGGGAGGGTTAACCCACTTCCCCATGTCTATGCTGGGAGTTTTTTGGTTTGAACCTGCATGAGACTTGTGGATTTTGTTAAAATTGCTTTGCGTTCGTATGAGTAACTGATCCGCTGTCTTTAAACTCTGGTCCCCTGTGGTCATCTACACCTCTGGCTTTACAATCTTTCCACCCTCGCTCTCATAATGATCTCTGAACTTTGGCTGGCAGAAGTTTGATATAGGTGTCTACAGGGATAAACACGCTGCAGCTTCCTCTCTCTGCATGTTGGCCAGTTGTGGGTCTCTTTGTTAATCACCATCTGCTGCATAAAGAAGCTTCTCTGGTGAGAGTCAAGAGATACATTAATCTATGGGTATGACAGTGTATTATTAGGAGTCAATTTAATACTATAATTATTTAATATAATTAGTAATGATAGAATTAGTAGTATTAGCCTTTCTCTTAAGGCCTCAACCTGTCTAGCCTCAGGTTCCTAGACCTGATAGCAGTGCCAGGATGAGCCCCATCTTGTGGAGTTGGCCTTAAATCCAATCAGAAATTGGATGATTACTCCCATAACATTTAGCCCATTATGGTACCAGTGGGCATATCTTGCCAGGCCAGTTGTTATTGTAACTTGTAAGGTTCAACATTATATAAAGTTGATGATTAACCTTTCTCTGCCAGTTCTGCAGCAGAACCTTCTAATATTATAAAAGTAGTGATGAAGCTTTGAAGTCTTTACCAGCTTGAATTTGCCTTGTTCGTCTTACTACTCACATATGCAGTGTCTTCAGCAATAAGGCTACTGCCAAGTTCTGGTGGGTAAACAAAAGTGAGAACAATAGCCAGTATTGTTTGCAGGTTTGTGATACCTCTCTGGTAAAAAAAAAAAAAAAAAAGGAGAGCATTCTTGGCATTGGGCTAGGAATAAAATAATTTGCTAGCCTGTAGAATCCAGTAGGGTCACCAAACCCATGTTATACAGTAACTACATTTAAACTCTTTGTATATTGTGTATATCTACATTTTAAGAAGCTTGTAAGGTGGTAGCTTTCCATATAACTTTTTCAAAAGATCTTGTGTTAGTTATCTTTTGGCCCAAAGCATGGAATTATTATAGATCTTCAAGCCATTACTAGTAAATCAGTCTCAAAGCTTCACTTCTCAAATCATATCTATCTATGTATCTATGTATCTATGTATCTATCATCTATTTATCTACTATCTGTCTAAAGTATATAATATGCATGTGTGTAGTATATAAAATATGTATATACTTTATTTATTTACCTTCTCTTTATATACACATTTTTACTCTTTTCATTGTAACTTCTCGTTTTTGTTTTATAAATCAGCTTGTTAAAATTGGAGGGAAATTAAACATTTGCTAACTTCATTAAATTAGTTCATAGTTTTACAGTCAACCAGGTTTTCTCTGACTCCCTGTCAGCCCTCTGTTACCATAACATTGGCAATGCTATTTGTATTTCCTTTTGGAGTCATGGTAGACAAATACATGACACCATTTATCAAAAGCAAAATGAAGGTAAATATTGTAATGAGTAATGTACATTGATAGATGATTTTTATCAAGAAATTAAATTACTGGGGCTGGAGAGATGGCCTAGCGGTTAAGAGCGCCGACCGCTCTTACAGAGGACCCGGGTTTGATCGCCAGCACCCACATGGCAGCTGAGAACCGTCTGAAGCTCCAATTCCAGGAGAACTCCAGTTCCAGGGGAATCCGAGACCCTCTTCTGACCTCCGCGGTGTTGCACGACACGGGTGCACAGACTTGCATGCAGACAGTACATTCATACACATACAGAAATAAATAAAATTAATAAAAAAAATAAAAATAAAAAAGAAATTAAATTACTTAAATAAGATCTTCCCTTATTTGTAAGCAGATTAGTTTCCCCATATTTTGAAAAGTCAAGCTTGAAGATTGCAAGGGATAGAGTCAGAACACAGCCAATATTGTTGACTCCTAAATTACTAGAATCTATTTCCCAGGTCATTTGCTTTCCTACAAAATCACATGGACTGCATCTGTATAAACACAGATACTTGCCAACCTATAACAAAGATACAAGTTTCAGTTATGGGGAAAACGGACAAAGTGAATATGCCATTCTGCCCTTATACTCTTTAGAAGATCCCAGAGACTACTTCCATGACTCCTTCCTCTTTGCCACAACTATACAGTTTACAATGTGGATTGCTGTAAAAAATGTTCTTAATGGCTTCCTATTCCATTTCAAACTGAATTCTCTAAAGGCTACAAAAACCCATTGACTCCATTTTGATCATTTTCTACTCAAAATACAGGAAAGAGAGTACAGCATATACCCAAAGAGCATAACTAGAATTAGGGAGATAGTGTCATGTATAAAGGAGTGCTATGCCTTATTCAGGACAGTAATCTGAACAATGCCACAGTGTAACAAACATGGTTAACAGACCAATAATGCTCTTTCAAAGCAGAGTGCTGCTTCTCATAAATATTCCAGAGGCATCATGGTATTGAAGAGAAGCAATGTGCTCTCCATAGTTTTCAGTTAAATGTTAAAGAATTTTTACACTATTTAGTTTTGTACCTTTTAATATCAAGATGCATTTAAACAGAGATTGGAAATCACAACTCTTTCCAGCAGAGAAAGAGTATACAGCACTTTATTTCTTCCATATATGTACAGTTACAATGGATGATTCTACCACCCGTGCACTAATAATTCCTGTTTTGATAGGAAACAATTTAATCTTTAAAATTACTTTTCTTTATTTTATGTGTATGTGTGTATTGTTGGCATGGGTGTGAGTGCATCCATGTGCAGTGCCTGCAGAAGTCAAAAAAGAGTGTTAGATTCCCTTGGAATTGGAGTTATGGACAGTTGTTAGTTGCCATGTGGGTGCTGGGCATTGAACCCAGATTCTCTGCAAGAGGACCCAGTGCTTCTAACTGCTGAGCCATCTCTCCAGCCTGGAAACAAGTTATTTTTTCTTTATTTTTTGTTGTTATTAAACTTTTTCCATACATCATACATCATTTCTCAATCTGATTTAGAGTCATTTCCCTTTCCATGCCCCCCACCCCACCTGAGTTCATGCACCCTGCCATACATGTCTTGCATCTTTTTCTGAATTTTTCCAGAGGTTTTTTTTTTTCAAAGCAGAGGCTTATTGGTTTTGGGAGAACTTCACTGTTTCAGTCTTTTTTTTTTTTTTCCAGTTCTTTTGTTGTTGTTGTTCTCTCCAACTTGTAGTGTATGTGTGTGTGTGTGTGTGTGTGTGTGTGTGTGTGTGTGTGTGTGTATATATATATATCGCCTGAATTGGAGGATTTTCTTTTCTTTTTTTTCTTTTTTCTTTTTTCTTTTTTTTTTTTAGCTAAAAGATGTCATGTTTTCCTTAATGAAGCGTTTGAAGGTTCCTCCTTGACAAGCCCAAACAACCATCAGTCTTATCCTTGTGCTCCACACTAGGGTCTTTCCTTCCCATGGTCACCCAAATGAGGTCCAGTAAGCACCATGTCTTGTCTTGATCTTCCTGTACTGGTCTCCATGATACAGCCTGGGTAGTCCAACAATGGCAGTTAATACTCTGAAGAGGCTGAAATCCCAGTAGCTGCTCAGTCCACAAGCTGGGTATCTCAGTAGTCCCCATCCGGCATTGAAGGTTTGGAGGATTCTTGGAGAGACATGAGTCTTCAGTCCATATCGGAGGGTTAAAAAGCTGTGTCTCATGTCTTTGAAGAATGGCAAAAGCAGTGGCAGCCAAGGAGTAGATGCACTTGCCAGTAAGAATTGAAGACAGGTAAAACAACAGTGCTCTCTCTCTCTTTTTTCTTTTTTCTTTTTTCTTTTTTTTTTTTTTTGTCTTTTTACTAAGGATCTAAAGTTTTATATCTGAAGTACAATTTCTCAGGCCTTACTGATTATTTATTTTTGGTTATACTTTCCTTTTGGATGCTTAAGGCCACCAGTTAGCCCAGATTAACCAAGGTTTTCATTTTCTCAACGTCAGTTGAGGATCTGGTCCTCAGGGGTCACTCGGTTTTTTTTTTCGGGAGGGGGGAGGTGCGAGCTCCTGGCTCCTTTTGGCTTTTCATTTACCAGTTCCATCCACTCGAGGACAAAATCAGGTCTTGCTAGACCCGGCTTCCGTTTTTGAAGCATGAGCAGACTTTCCTCTTTATAGACTGGACACTGGCTGAAGTCCCATTAGTGGGTCTCCAAGACCTCCCTGTACAGGAAGACTGGTGACCCACATTTGCAGGACATTTCAAGAGATGCCCCCTGAGACTTAGTTGACCTCTGAGGACAAGGAACAAAGTTATCCCTTAGGTCCTTCCACCAAATTGGTATGGGCGTTAAGTATGGTCGTTAAGCACCCAGAAAGGCTAAGTTACACCAGCCTATTACATTGCACCTATACTAAAATTATGTCTTCTGAAAACAAATTGTATGTTATTTCCATATCATATTTCTTGATTCACATTTTTCCATTTTAATTTTATATTACTCTAAAATATGCGTACATACCCACCATCATATACCAAACAATTTAATCTTAAGCCATGTTTATCTAGCCTCCCTCACGACAGGCACACATTATTAATCTTTTCACTCTTTGTAGGCTACATGAAGATCATGTTAGAAAATTTATGGAGCCCTGACACTACCATTACTAGATGAAAGAATTGCCTTTCATTTTTGAAAGATAACTGGAGTGAGGTCTGTATTGATTTATCAAATAATATCCAAGTTTTAACATTGAGTTAATGTTACTTAGCCAATAAGTGAAAAGAAGTAACTCACAACCAATACTGCATTCCTGTAATTACATTGCCATTGTTCCACTAGCACCACATAGGCACTTTGTTATGAAGCCCAACTCCCCAAGTTGTGCTGTCAGAAAAGGAGGTTATACCAGCACACAAACAAAGCTGTTCTGTCAGCCAAAATACCAGTTAAGATGAGTTTGCCATGGCATAAATAAATGTTCTCTTCAGTTCCAGTCAATTCAAGGGAAACAAGGGAATTACTAAGGGTTGTTTTAATGTTAAGAAGACAAGAGAGGTTAGGAGGCATAAGGCAAGTTTTGTTTTACAAATGTTTCCAGGAAGCCGGTGCAAACCGCTCAGCCTGTATAATCACCACCGTAATGTTTTCAGAAGAGAATACCTTAGGCTTCAGACAAGAAAAGCAGACCCCCAGTTCTTGCTCAACACATTTAGAAAAATTGCCAGAATAATGCAAACTTTCCCCATGTATACCAGCTTTCTTTTTTCTAGTAGGTGAATTCAACAAAATCCTGTTCTGAAAATAGGATATCCTTCCCTATACTCTCATTAACTCTCTCATTAACTCCTAATCCATTACACCCCTTTCCTCTTACATGCCATCTGCATTCTATTCTCTTTCCTGTTGAAATCTCCCAGTTGGGATTTCTTACCAGACTCCTAATTTCTATGGGTACTCTAAATTAAATGCACATACCTAAAGAGTCAAAGCTAGCCTACAAATATGAGAGAAAATGTTGCCTTTGTCCTGTGTCTGAATTACCTCATTCAGATGAGTGTTTCCAACTCCATCCATTTACCTGTGAATTTCATAATTTCATTTTTCTTTAAAGCTGGATAATATTCTGTTGTTTAAGTGTCCCATACTTCTATTGTCCATTGTGGGATGCATAAGCCTGGGTGTGTGTTTGCTAACACTGCAGCTAGCATGTTTTAAGATCACTAGCCAGGCAGGAGGCCTCTGGATCCACACCACAAGGTGGGGAAGTGCAGGATGGTATGGTGGTATGGCATTGGCTGCTGGGAAATGATGTCATACAGTGTGGGAGTCGCCTGTCCTATCCTTACATAGCCCTTTGCCCTGCTTGAATAAAGAGAATTCTTAAAAGCCTTGCTATTAGCCAGAGATCTCTGGAACTATTAATATTTGAGCTAGTTTTCTGCCTTGTGAAGACATAGGGCTGTTTCCCATGATCGGTTGGGTGGTTGAAAAGGTTGAGTCTGGGGTTACTGGGGGTTGTGCACACATGGGGGCCACGGAAACCAGCAGTTTCCTGGCTGAGTGTGGCTGGGGAGTTATCATCTCCACAGCCATGGGTTTGCCTACAAAGCCATCAGTTTCATAGGTGAGTGTCAAGAGGTCAGCAGCCAAGACACAGATCTGGTCATGGAGTCATCAAACTTGAGTGACCACTAGAAAGCAAACAGCTCCCTGGATATCCTAGCACTAAGACCACAGCCACACTCCATATATCAGTGGATGGACATATAGGCTGTTTCTATTTCCTGGGAATTTTGAATAGAGCAACAATGACCATTGATGAGCAAGTATCTCTATAGAAGGATATGGAGTCCTTAATATTTGTACCATATGATCCAGCTACACCATCCTGGGATGGTACAAATATTTGAAACCTTTGGAGAAACATCAACACTGATTTTTATAGTGACTGCACCGGTTTGCATACCCAATATTGAATAAGTGTTCCCTTTTCTTCACATCTATGCCAAAATTTGCCACATGATTTCATTTTTGTGTTTGAATCTTAACCATTTTGACTGGGGTAAGATGAAATCTCAAAGTAGTTTTTCTTTAAAAAATTTTATGAGTAGCACATATGAGTTTAGTCTTTATATTATATCTATCCCTCCCCATCCTCTCCAAATCCATTCATGTCTCCTAATTCCCTCTCAACTCAAATTCTTTCACATATATATATATATATAATATTATATATATTATATACAGGAGTACCACTAAGCGGACTTGGTACACTTAATGGGAATTGCATTGAATTTGTAGATTGTTTTTAGTAGGATGGCCCTTTTCACAATATGGACTCATGAAATGGAAATATATTATATATATAGATATAATATTTATATATTTATATTTATACATTCATATAATATATTTCGAAAGTATATATAAATATATATATATATATTCATATATATATATATATATATATATTCCATTTCATGAGTCCATATTGTGAAAAGGGCCATCCTACTAAAAACAATCTACAAATTCAATGCAATTCCCATTAAGTGTACCAAGTCCGCTTAGTGGTACTCCTGTGTACCTGTGTTTAGCGGGAGAGAGAATCATTTTTTTCCAAGGACTATTTTCCTGAGAGGTTGTCACTATAGTTTTAATTTGCATTTTCCTAATGGTTAAGCATATTGGAACTTAAAAAAAATATTTTTCACCCATTTGCTTTTCTTCTTTTGGGAACTCTCAATTTAATTCCACGCCTTAATTTTTTTTTTTTTTTTTTTTTTTTTGGTCTTTTTGAGACGGGGTCTCCCTGTAGCCCCAGCTGTTCTGGAACTCACTCTGTAGATCAGGCTGGCCTTGAACTCACAAAGATCGGCCTGCCTCTGCCTCCCGAGTGCTAGGATTAAAGGCGTGTGCCACCACGCCCAGCAGCATGCCTTAATTTTTAACTGTGTTGCTTGTTTTCCTGTTTAGTTTCTGGAGTTATTTGTATGTTCTAGACATTAATCCTCTGTCAGGTGTATATCTAGTACATTTTTTTCCCATTTGTGAGCAGGCTCTTTATTCAAATGATGGTGTCATTCATGGTACAGTGGCACTTTAGATTCATGAGGTTCCATATGTCAATTGTTGGCCTTAATGCCAACTGAAAGTCATTTCCTGTGCTTATAAGTTCTAATGAATTTCCTACTTGCCCCCTACCAGATTCAGAGTATTTGGTATTATATTGCAGTTCTTGATCCCTTTGGAGTTAAGCTTTATACAGAGCAAGAGTTTGGCACCTAGTTTCATTCTTTTACTCATAGCTAATGAGTTTGACCAGTACCATTTGTTGAAGAAGGTCTCTTTTCTCCAATGTTTTTAAGCTTCTTTGTTAAAAATCAGGATGCTGAAGTGTGGGCTTATACATGGGTCTCTAATTTTATTCTGTTGATCAGTATATCTGTATTTATACAAGTATTGTGTTGTTTTTATTATTATAGCTCTGTAATACAACTTGAAATCAAGGATGGGAATATCTCCATCATTTTTTTTCAGGATTATTTTGATTAACATGGGTCTTTGTATTTTTATTTTAGTATGAATTTTATGTTTTTTCCAGTGTCTGTGGAGAACTGAGTTGGAGTTTTGATGGGAATTTCATTGAATTTGTAGATTGCTTTTGGTAGGATGGCCATTTTCATGATACAAATCCGCAGCATGGAAGGTGTTTCCACCTTCTTGTAACTTCCTCATTTTTTACTTCAGTGTCTTAAAGTTATCAATGTCCAAGTCTTTCGTTTCCTTTAGATTTATTGATACCTTCTTCATTTTTTTTTTCTTCAGTGTCTTAAAGTTACCAATGTTCAAGTCTTTCACTTCCTTTTAGATTTATTCCAAGGTATTTTATGTAATTTGAGGTTAAACTATATAGGATCATTTCTATGATTTCTTCCTTAGTATGCATATTTGCATATAGGATACATATAGATTTTTCTGTGTTTTGCAGCCTGATACGTTGCTGAATATGAGTAACAGCTCAAGGAGTTTTCTGTCAAAGTCTTTAGGGTCTTTAATGTATAGAAACATATCTGCAAACAAGGACACATTGTCTTGTTCCTTTCCTGTTTGTATTCCTTTTACTTTCTTCTTGTATCTTATTCCTTTACCTAAGACTTCAAGCACTATATTGAACAGGAGTGGAGAGAGTAGACAGCTTTATCAGATTCCTAATTTAAGTGGAAATGTGTTGTGCTTTTCTGTTTAGCATAGTATTGGCTGAGGGCTGCTGTATATGGCTTTTATGTTAATATATATCCCCTGTGTCTGTTCATTCTCCAGAACTTTTATCATGAAGAGATGTTGGATTTCTGTCAAAGGCCTTTTCTGCAGCTACAAGATGATCATGTGATTTCTATACTTCAGTTTATTTATATGGAACATTAGACTTATTTGCTTACATATAGTGAATCTTTTCTGGGATGAAGCCAATTTTATCTTTTTGCCTTATCTTTCTGATGTGTTCTGGAATTTGGTTTGAAAGTATTTTATTGGGAAATTTTATATATATGTTCCCCAGGGACACTTGTCTATAATTGTCTTTTAGGGATTATTTATCTGATTTTAATACAAGATTAATATCAGTTTTAAAAAATAATTTGGAAGTGTGTTCTCTTTTTATTTTACAAGAATTTAAGAAGTGCTTTTATTGGTTCTTCTTTGAAGGTCAGGAGGCAAAATTCCATGTAGAATCCATCTGTTCTTTTTTTTCCAAGTTGTGAGATTTATAATTACTGTTTATGTCTCACTGCTTTTTTATGGGTCTGCTTAAATTATTTCATCTTGATTTAAATTTGCTATGTCATATGCATCTAGAAAGCCATCTATTTATTTTAGTTTTCCAGTTTTCTGGAATATAATTTTTATAATGCTTTTATTGATGTTTTGTGTATTTTAGACATCATTTTTCTGTTCAATTTAGACACCTTGCTAATCTTTTCAAAGATCCAAACTGTGTTTCATTGACTCTAAACTTTTTAATTTCATTCATTTTAGCCATATTTTGATAATCTCTTCCTGTCTACTGTTTTGAGTGTTGTTTGTTTTTTTTTGAAAGCCTTCAAGTACGCCATTAAGTCCTTAATTTGAGATCTGTCAAATTTTAATGTGGACATCTAGTTGAGTAAACCTTCCGACAGCCTTCTATCTACCCCACAGGTGCTTGTGTGTCGTACCTTAATTTAAATCCAAATCTAGAAATTTTAAATTTTCCTTCTTGATTTCTCCTTTGATCCAATGATCATTCAGCAGGGGGCAGCTTAGTGTCCACGAGTTTGTGTACTTTCTATTGCTACTTATATCTACCTTTATTCAACTGTGCTCAGATAGAATGCAGGATGTTATTTAAGTTTCGCTATATTTGTTCAGATTTGCTTTTTTGCCCTAATATGTGGTCAGTTTTGGAGAAACTTTCATGAGATGTTGAGAAGAATGTGTATTCTTTAGGTGAAGTACTCTATAGATGTCTGTTAGGTCTACTTGATTTATGATATCATGTGACTCCAATGTTTCTCTGGTTAGTTTTTGGCCAGATGACCTATATGTTATTGGAAGTGGAATACTAAAATCAACTGCTATCACTATGTTGGTGGTCAATCTTTGTTATTAAATCTAATAGTATTTCTTTTTTGAATCTGAACACACTTGTGTTTGGGGCATATATGTTTAGAACTATTGTATCTCTTGGTGGATTTTTCCTTTAATAAGTATGATGTGACCCACCTTATCTCTTCTGACTAATTTTATTTTAAAGTCTACTTTGTCAAACATTAGAATTACTATGCCTGCTTGTTTCTTAGTTTCATTTGCTTTAATAAAATTTCCCCGCATTTTATTCTAAGATGGTATCTATCTTTGATGGTGACGTGTTTTGCGGAGGCATGAGAAAGATAGATCCTGTTTCCTAAACCAGTTTGCTCGTTTGTGTCTCTTTACTGGGGAGTAGAACAATTAATTTTAAGAGCTATTGCACTACAACAAAATAGCATCTTTCAAACATAATAGGGCAGTTGTACATATGGATTCATAACATTAATAGCATACAAAAGAAAGGCACAGGCTCAAGCCAGACAAAAATCCAGCATGGGGTTGGGGTAGTTGGTGAGCAGGAAATCCCACCCCTGGTTGAGGAGCTATTGACAATTGATAGCTGCTTCCAGAGCAAGAGTCAGTGTTCAGGAAGGGTGTGACCCCTGGTAAGTTGATCCCATTGCAAAGGATGGACATGCACCCAAGGGTATTTGGGGAAAACAAATTATACTTGGTGGATGAGAGAGAGAGAGAAAGAGAGAAAAGAAAAGAGAGAGAGGGTCTCACTAGGTAGCCCCATCTGGCCTGGAACTCACCATGTAGACCAGGCTGGCCTTAATCTCCCAACGATCCAAACGGCTCTATTTTCCAACTGGCTGGGATCAAAGATGTGAGTGACCACACCTAGAAATAAAAATATTTTTAAAGAGTTAATGAAAGACATGTATTAATTCTTGCCATTCTGTCATTCTGTGGAGTTTTTTTTTTTTTTTTTTTAGCTCTTTGGATGAACTGTTCTGGAATTGTTGATTTCCTGTGCTCACTTGGTATGTTTATACTTATCTTCAGAATAAAGTTTTTCTTCTAGTATTCTCTGTAGAGTAGGCTTAGAGGTTGTAAATTCCTTTAATCTGTTTTTATCATGTAATATTTTTATTTCTCATCAATTTTAGTAAAGTTTTGTTGTGTGTAACAGTGAAGGTTTGTAGGGGAGGCAGCCTACAAACCTGTGGCTGCATTGTCTTAAATTGCCTGCCTGTCTTTCGCACCTGCCTCTGCCCCCTAGGTGAGAATGGCTCATGATACACCTTGTGAGACAAGCTCCCCATACAGAGCTCATGATGTTTACAGAGCATGATGCAGGGGCTCTGGGATTGGCTGCAGGAGATGACATCACTTTGACTATGTAAGTGATACACTATATACAATAAAGTGGGTTCTTTATCACTATCAAGGCATGATCCCTGATCCCATTACTTTGTGTGTATACAGGCTGGAGCAGGCCTGACTTTCAAATGTTGTATGCTAATGGGCTATACAGGGGTTTATCAGACCACTAGCCTGGTATGCTAGCTAGCATCGGGGCTGGACTGAGACTAATCAGGTCACCAGCTGTGGAGAGTGAGTTGCCAGCAGTGTATCCTGTCCAAAGGCCAACAGTTTCTGGGTAGGTGAGTGGACATGGGTAGATGGGGTGCCATTCCACAAACCTAGTCCTTAGACCTGAAAGGGATGGTAGACATTCAGGTTGGGCTATGAAAGGAGCCAGCTCAACCCTGCGCTGAGGGGCAGCCCCCAAGTGACCACAGGCAGCCGCTGCCCCCCCCTTTCCTTAGCAAGACTGAACCGTACCTGCCTGTAGCTGGAGGTGTTCACGACAAAGGTTGACAATTCTCACCTTCTGCAACTTGGAATACAAACTTCCAGGTCCTTCTGTCCTTAATAGTTTCTGTAAAATAATCAGGTCTTTTACTGAAGGATTTGCTTTTATAAGTGATTTGAACTTACTCTCTTCTAGCTTTCACGTCCCTTTCTCTATTACATAGATTTAATGTTTTAACTATAATGTCTCATACAGAGTTTCTTTTCTGGTACCGTCTATTTGAACTTCTGTAATCTTATAGCTGGATGTCCATCCCTTTCTCTAGAATTCAGAAGATTTTACAATAACATCCTTTGTGCTTTTACTATGGTACTCTTCCCCCTCCTAGATGCCCACAACACAAAGATTAGGTCTTTTCACGGTGTTTGAGAGCTCCCACATTTGTGGAGGAGAGATGTTGCCTTAGCTTTCACAGTGTTTCTGTTTCTATACCGGGGATTGGATATTAGGGCACTTTGTGGGTTGAATTTTCTTTCAAGTCACTTATTCAGTGGAGGCACTCACATGAAGGAGAGAACTAAGTTTTTATAGGGCTGACATACCAATTTTCTTGTGTGGCTCTGGTGTGAGAAGTTCAAGAGTAGCCTATGCTAAGGAAGTGGGGTCTCCCACTTGCTGCAGGAGGCTGTGTTGGCTAGGATCCAGCAGGAAAATTCCTGGGAATGTGGGTGGCATGGTGCTCAAGGCTGGTGGCTGGTGTCTGAGTGGTTCTTGCATGGTATATATGGGCCTAAGTAAGGGATTCAGGGTGCATGCATACCAGCTTGCAGACTCAGCACATGGTATCTAAATCATGCCCACTAAAATTTGAATTTACGTAACATCCTTTTGATTTCAGCATTTTGGAAACAAGATAGATGGATTTCTAGGAGAATTTACAGGCCTTGAAGTTCTAACAAATCAAACTTGCTCTGATAAATTGTCTTTTTTAAGGAACATTGGTAAAAGTCTCTTTAACAGGGGGCTGGAGAGATGGCCTAGCGGTTAAGAGCGCCGACCGCTCTTACAGAGGACCCGGGTTCGATCCCCAGCACCCACATGGCGGCCGAGAACCGTCTGAAACTCCAATTCCAGGAGTACTCCAGTTCCAGGGGAATCCGAGACCCTCTTCTGACCTCCGCGGCATTGCACGACATGGGTGCACAGACTTGCATGCAGACAGTACATTCATACACATACAGAAATAAATAAAAATTAATATTAAAAAAAAGTCTCTTTAACAACATGAATTAATATTTTGGTTCAACTTAGATGAGAAATTTTTTGAATAAAACTGTTTTATGTTTCTTTAAGCCCATCTTCAAGCTGTGTGTATGTGTGAGTGAATGCAAGTTCCCGCTTTTAATTCATTATAATCTTACACGTTTAAATCTTATTAGAAACTGACTATAAACAAAAATAGATTCAATTCATAAAAAATGTTTGTGTTATACCCCTTAGTGTTAACAATTTTTAATTGGGTTTATAGTATGCATATTATTCAGTTTAATGATAGATTGTTGTTAATTATTATTAGTAATTGTTATTAATGGTTATAGTTATTGTTATTGAATATAATTATTAATAATTGATAGAAAGTCAGTCTAATGGTAAATTATTCATTGTTATCTGCTATTATTGACAATTATTCATAATAATTATTGATTGTTGTGACTAATAATGGTTAATAATTATTGATAATTAATAATAATTAATAATGGTTATGATTGTGATTATGGATAATTATTATTCTTCTAAAGTCCTTAATAATAAGACATGATAGATTGGTCCAAAACTACAAACAACTTTGGCCTGTCTACTTTGGGGAAATCTCAATCTTTAGATTTATAAATAGCATAGGGACAGTTAGGCTTAGCAGAGGGACAGCTTAGGAGTAATTAACCAGAAGGGACAGGATAGGGAAAGAATAAAAAACTTTAGGTATAGTTCATTGAAGGCAAGTGGTTGCAAATGGACCTAAGAGGTGACATGTGGATCTCAGCTGTTTCATGCATTACTAGGACATTTATTCTAATTATGTAAAAATAACCCTATAACAAATTATAAAGATTTCATGTTTTTCATTGGACATCAAACAATATGGCTTTCTTCCCTTACAGGTCAACCTAATAAACCTTTAGTATGTATGTATGTATGTATGTATGTATGTATGTATGTATGTGCACACATGTGTATGGATGTGTGTACTTGTGTTCTAAGTATATTTCAATGTTAACAGCCATGATACCAGTAAAAATATTGCCTCTGAGTTGGAACATGGCCCTTCCTTCTCAAGATGCAAACTTATATTGAACAGCCAAAACAATTCAATTTCAACAAAGGTTATGGGTTATCTATTAAAAATTTTAAAATAATGGATCTACACTGCCACCTACTGGTTACGCTCTTTCAACATCTAAAACAAAAATGCAACCAGGTTTTCATTGTATTTTAAAGTGTTAATAAGTTTTTGGGTATTTGGGAATAAGAAAATAAAAGGTATAAAAATTTAAAATTTAAAAAAATAAAAAAAATTGAATTCCAATTAACATCATTGCAGAATTCGCGGCCGCCTAAATTTTTTGCGTGCATACAGGCTAAGCCTGCATTTTGTTCAGATGACCAGTGGGTAGCTGGTGTTGAGGCCTGCATTTCATTTGGGTGACCAGTTGGTTTGGCAAAAGGCGCCCTTTGTGGACCACCAACCTGGGAAGCTGGTGTGAAATTCCTGTCCTGGACTTGGGCAGGTGGAAAGTTATGGCCAAGAGTGGGAAACGTGTCTCATTGTCCCAGGCTAAGGACCTGAGTAGGAAGATACCTCTCCGGTCAGGTCACAGGAGTGATCGACTGACCTCTACGCAATGAGGCCAGTTCCCCACAATGTCCACAAAGTGGGCACTGTGCATCCCTCTCCCTTACTTAGCAGGACTGCGTTGCACCTGTTCATGACAAAGGAAGCTTCCTAGAAGCTCCCACAAAAACAAAACAAACAAACAAAAAACCCAAGATGGTTATGATGGTAACAACATCTCATGGGGCATATCTAGCCAGTCTTTAATTAACTGATGGGCATAAGAACTGTAAAAGAAAATTTTATTAAGAGCTAGATATTGAAAAATCTTTAAAGCAGGTTTTCATGCCAGGCCTGGAAAAGGCCAAGAGCTTGGAGGAAGATAGTTATCAAAATCCACTTTGTAAGGTTTGCAGTTTAAAATGGTAATACATTTGAACTAATTGGGAATCTAAAATGTTAATTGTTTTATTTGCAATTTGTATTGAATTTCCAACAATAACTTTGGGGTTAAGGTACACAAATGGTCTCTATATTTTTCTGTGTTATACAGTATCACCTTGTAACATTTTTCCTTTACTTGTAGGACAATTTAAAGAAATTAAGTTTAAGTTCACTTCCCAAATAAGCATACAGTCAATGATAAACAATTTGGGTGAATTTGATGAAAACTTATACCTTGGTTCCTGTTTATGGGTATGTGTAATAAAACTTAAGCATCTATAGGTCAAAACATAAAAATTTTTAAAAACAAAAAGAGGGAGGTGGTATAATATTCCTTCTGCATTCCAACCTTTTGATAAATTTTCCATTTTGAGGTCTTGAAACTAACAATGGGAGGAGATTTGTATGTTCCCACAGGTAAAAACACCAATATAAATGCCTGAAAATGTACAACTTTTGGCTATGCAGGATGAGCTGGGAAATGCCAGCAGAGAGGCTGACCCATCTGAACATTAAAGAGAAAGGAACCTCAGACTGCCTGAGTCACAGACACTGAGCATATCTCTGAATTCTATTTGGGATAGCTGTTTATAATGTGCCCTAATGAAGTTTACCTTCCAGATGCTGAGAAAACTTCCTACTTCTTCCCCTTTATAGGAAAAAGAAAAATGTGATGGTAATGAAGTCATTCCCTAACTAAATTAGAGCCAACTGTTATGGTGGTAATTTCTTATAAAACAGGTATAACTACCTTCTTTAATTGACTGATAGACATAGGAATTGTGAAAGGATACTTATCTATTTAGTGCTAAATATAATAGTAAAGTCTTTATAAGCTTAATTGTGCAAAATATATTAATACAGGAGAGCTCTGATATCAGCAATGGATTATTCTGCCAAGGAGATGTTGGCTAGGAGATTCAAGCCCCCAAAATTATAAAGGCCTTTTGCCTATAAAAATGGGATATCTGCAAGGAGAAAGGTGGTAAGTCCCTATTGTCGAAGACCTGGCGTAAGCATGAAAAAATGTTTTGAGATGTCACTTGCTATTGTACAGTTGGCCTCTGAAATGCCAGAGAGCGTTACCAAAGGCCATTAATGCAATAAAGCAAAATATTGGTCTCCTTGAGTCAAGCAAGACTCCTTCTGTCAGTATCAGCTACACCTCAACTGCCTGGAGATAGTGGTGCAACAATGGCAGCCATGTATCTATATATATCCCAAATCTAATTGGCTATTAGCTCTCTCCTTGGAGGAATAATTCATGGCTGATGCCACAAGCTTACATCCTCTAGTGGTTAGGAGATGTTATAAGCCAGAGTAAGAACTTGTCATCTTTTATAGAGAAACCACAGTTTGTGGATTAGCATACCATCCAAACATCTGTGTCTATGCTCACAGCTTAGCTTGCCATAATAGTTAGTACTGTTTAAATGCCTGTACATCGAATTGCTTGTGCTTTGTTAGTAGGATTAAAAAGGTACCCTGGATAAGCTGTCAACCCATGAAGGGAAACAACCTGAACAGACTAGAGTCCAAAATGACATCTCCAGAGAAAATAGACTACTTTGCTTCTCCCCCTTTTCCAAAACCTAGGGACCAAATTGCAGAAGAAGAGGTGTGGTAGAATGTAAGGGCTGTAGGGAGATTGGGGTGAATTGTGAAACTACAGCAATATAGACTGGACTCTTATTTGATCAACATGCTTGTGCATACAAGCTTCTCCAATTGGACTATGGGAACCTTGGGTTGTTCAAAATATAGACATAGATACTTGCTAATTGGTTTTACATGAATGTTACTTACATTCATTGCTTATACTTGACAATCAGCTTACTTCATGGTTGGGATTTTTGGATATTAATTGGCCTTAGTGTGAAAGTTTCAGGTCTGACCTGTCCCCCACTGCCTAGCACTCAAAACAGGCTTGAGCAGCTGGCTATTTAAAATTCAGATTCCTTTGGGTTGTTAGCATCACCCATGGGCTCCCCTGCCTCTCAGAAAAATTAAAAAAAAATAAAATTAAAAGGGTGAGATGTGGGAAAACTTAGTTAAAATGAGTTGGGTTCTAAGCCAATAGTACCTCCCTGGCCACACTCATGGGGTGGGGTGTAGTGATGAATTGAGTCATGATGGATATTTAAGCAGACATGTTGGAATAAAATCTCTTTCTGCATTTGAACCTCAACCTGCGTACATGTGGTGTGCTTTCCTGCATGGACTTTCCACATGGGTCATCCTAGGATTAAGTGGGCCCCGCCACAAATCTCGGCAGCAACACCACATCTTCTGACCTCTGCGGCATTGCACAACACAGGTGCACAAACCTTCATGCAGACAGTACATTCATACACATAAATAAATAAATAAATAAAATAAAAAGAACTATCGTTAAAAAAACTATTTAACTATTACTTCCTCTTCTGTATTTTACAAAATGAGGACATAGTGACTGCCTCTAATAACTTATAAAGAAGGTTTGTAGACTGACCTACTGAATAAACAGAAAACCTTGGACTCATTGTTTTTTTCAAGTTATAAGGAATATTTACCCAAACCTGAAAGATACATTAAAATAATGTTTTAGGCCCTGGTAAATTAGAGCAAATCACAAATAATTAATTTCACATGAAATTCTTTCTTTTACCAAAGTTGAATAATATTAAATTGAAGTAATAAACATAAATTTTATACTCAAGTACATATGTTTAAATGAAACAGATTCTAGAAATTAAATATTAAATTCTTTTTTTTAATTTATTTTTATTGATGCTTTGTGTATTTCATACATCATTTTCCAATTCAGTTCAGGCATATATCCCCTTCCCTTCCCCCCCACACCACCCCTACCCATCGCAGATCGTGCATTCTGCCATAAGTTTTCTGCATCTTTCTCTGCTTTTTTGTTTTGTTTTCACTTTTTTTTAACAATAGGTGATAATTTGTGAGTACAAGCATCCTTCATGTAAAACCAATTTGCAAGCAGTTGTGCCCAAACCCACACAGCTCATGGGTCCCACCATCCTGAAAGGGGGGGCTTGTATGTTCAATCAAGTTGATCAAATGAGTGTCCAGTCTATATTGTTGTAGTTTTGCCATTAACCCCAATCGAAGCCCTTACATTCTACCACACCCCCTCTTCCGCAGATTGTTCCCTAGGCTTAGAAAAGGGGCACAGGTGGATGAGAAGCAAAACACTCTACTTTCTCTGGAGCTGATGTCTTGGTCTCTAGTCAGTTCTGGCTGTTTTCTTTCATGGGCTGCCAGCTTGTCCAGGCTTAACCTTTCGATCCTACTAATGAAGCACATGCAATTAGATATTTAGGTATTTAAACAGTATAATATATAGCCTTTTGATCCTACTAATGAAGCACACACAATTAGATATATGGGTATTTAAACAGTACTAATTGTTATGGTAGATTACTTTGGTATAGACACAGATGTTTGGATGGTATGTCAATTCATGATCTACACATGGAAAAGATGTATGGAGACCGCACTTGCAAGCATACAGATGGTCTCTGGGATGCCAGAGAGTGTTACCAAAGACCACTAAACCAATAAAGCAAATATAGGTCTCCTTGAGTCAAGCAAGACTCCTCCGTCAGCACCAGCTACACATCTGCCTGGAAATACTGTGCAGCAGTGGCAGCCATATGTCTGTATATCCCAGATCTAATTGGCTATTGGCTCTCTCCTTGGAGGAATAACCCACGGCTGATGTCACAAGCTTACATCCTCTAATGGTTAGGAGATGTTATAAACCACACGAAGACCCTGCCATACTTGATAAATATTAAATTCTTAATAAGTTATGGTTTACAGTTGAAAAATAAAGAAATAACTCAAAACTTGAGAGATCTAGGCACATGGAATATGGAAAGCTTTTTTTTAATTAAAAGTGTCTAATTATATAAGAAGAAAGATAATTATCTGGGCATATATATTAAAGGTTAGTGAAGAACAACCTTTAAGATGAACTAAAAAGTAAAATAAAACTAAATGGAATAGAAAAAAAACTAATGAAATATGGCTGGAGAGATAGCTCAGAGGTTGAGAGTACTGGCTGTGCTTGCAGAGGACCCAGGTTTGATTCCCAGAACCCACATTGTGGCTGGGGACCAGCCTTGACTCCAGTTCCAGGGGAATCCAGTGTCCTCTTCTGACGCCTGAGGCACTTCATGACATAGGTGCACTCACATGCATTCAGGCAGTGCACTCGTTCACATAATGTAACAATAAATAAAATATTAAAAAATAAAGAAATAAAAGAGGGTCATGTACATTGAATTTGTTTAAAATATTATTTTATTTTATATGAGTATGCATATTATATGTGCATGCTGGTGCCCACAGAAGCTACATAAGGCACTAGATTCCCTGGAGCTGAAGTTACAGGAAATTGTGAGCTGGGAACTTGTAGGGAAACCCAGCTTGAATTGCAGGCTGGCTGTCCAGCTGGCATGTCTCAGGGCACTGCATGGCCAAGAGTCTGGCTCCGACCCAAGGAGGAGCAAGCAGTATGACGTAGGTACATGGTGCTGGGTGGAGCAAGGTGTGCAGTTGCATGGAATTGGGGAGCCTATAATTGGCTCTGGGAAGTGACGTCATTTATTGTATAAAAGCAAGCTGTAGCAAGGAATAAATTTGAATTTCATAGTAAGATCATCACGGAATTCCCAGCAGTTATTTTTTTTTTATTAATTATTGTATGCATACAAGCTAAGGTAGGCCTGCATTTCATTTGGGTGGTCAGTGGATTGGAAAGAGATTCCTTTGCAGATCACCAACCTGGGTAGCTGTGTTGTGAGTGAAATTGCTGTCCAGGCTCTGGGCAGGTGAGAAATCATGGCCAAGTGTGGAACACATGTCTCGTGGGTCCAGGCTAAGAGCCTAAGTTGGAATTATCACTTAGGCTGGGCTATGGGAAGTAGCTGGCTTGTCTCTGCGCTGAGAGGCCAGCTCCCCACAGCAACTGCGGGCAGGTGCTGTTTCCCACTCCCCCTAAGCAGGGCCACTTGGTTCCTGTTCAGCACAAAGGAAAGATTACAACAGGAACTAAACATAGGTCTTCTGTAAGAGCAGCAAATGCTTTTAACCACTGAGCCATTTCTCCACCCCCATGAACAATAATTTTTATTTTCAGTTTATTACAGAATTTTGCTACGTAGCTTGAGCTGATCTCAAACTCAGCATTCTCCTTCCTCATCTTCTTAATGTTGGGATCACATGGATGCGCTATTATTCCCTGCTAAAAGTTATGATGTCCATGAGTTTGAAAACTTTCAAGAAATGTTTATTATTATAAAATAAGAAAATTTATGTAAACATACTTATGTTAAACAGAACCTGAAGTTTCTGTTACTAACAGAAAAGGGGAAACAGACACCTGACAGGGTCTGTAGAGGACAGAGGCACAAGTCCAAAGCATAAAGAATCTATACGCATATTTCAGCCTTGGTCTTATGAGAAGAGGAGATAAAAGAGGTATTTATGAAATGGAGCAGAATGTTCTGTCCTGGGGAAAAAATAGCAACCAACTTTCAGGGAAGGTAGATATAGATCCCACATGCAGGCTAATTTAAGATTCCTAGAATTCAATCCAGTGTTTCACAATCCCATGTTCATCTTCACATGATATATAGGAAGTCATTTCTGCATCTCAGTAGGCCCGATTTGAATTCTGACACCCTTTCAGCCTCTATGTGTACCTTGCTCTCTTACTCCAGCAGTGGACACTTAGAAGTGCTTGGTTTCAGCCTTTTACCTAGCTTACATTTAGTAGATAGTTGGGTAGAGTTGACTTAAATTTGACAGCAATCGTGATTAAAATGGTTGGGTTCTTATTGTTGGGGCAAGCGATAATCTGGGTTTTATAGGGAATTGTGAGCTCTGTCCTAGGTAATATATACCTGCCCCATCCAAAGGTTGAAGGAACATTGTCTGGAGGATGCTAACTGCAAATCTTTTGGCGTGATTCTGGTGGCCTGGCTTGCCTTGTGTGCTAATGAGTCCTTGTGAGTCGAGGGATGTCCTGATAGAAGAAAGGTGGTGTTTTCATCCACTGTGCTTCTAAAAATCCTTCCCACTTGTAAAATACAAAAAGACACACACCTTCCAGTTGAGCATGGTGGCACATGCCCTTAAGAGGTGGGCAGCAGATCTCAAGAGGCCAGCCTGATTCACACAATGAATTCCAGGCCTGTTGGGATACAGGGAGACCCTGTTAAAAATATAAAGATAAAATAAAATAAGAAACACACCTTCCATCTGGTGTGAATTTTTACTTACTTGCTTCTGATTCACAAAAAATGTGCTTTTGCAGTAAAACAAATCATTAATTATGGCTTTAAAAGTCAGGCCTGCTTTTACAGCAAGCTTATGTTAATCACTAAAACTTTCAATATGGAAAATACATTATTTTAGAGCATTTATTGGTGGCACAAAAAGGTTCTTGCAACATGTTGGCCTCATTATCTATTGGTTGATGTCTCTTAGAAGGGATGTCTTGACATTCAGCAGAGAGGGATGGCATGAATTCAATTTAATATTCATCTTTTTTCTTAATATTCTCTTGGGCCATTTCTCAAAGAATAGATGAAGTTAATTGGGTTGACATAAGGAATTAGGAGTGATTTAGGAGCACTTTCTTCTGTGAAATAGGCAAATTGTTATTCATCAGCACCTCCGTTCCCCAGATGAAAATTATGATCTATGTGCAAAGTGTTGTTACTGAAAAGTTTCAAAAACAGTCAATATAGTCTCTTCCAACAACGGTGTTTAGTATTTTCACAAAGGCCTTTTTCAAAATGATTTTAAAAGACATGGCTGTTGTCTTCATGAAGTGGCACTGTGCTTATTCAATGACAAGGAAATCAAGATGTGGGGTGAACATATGTAACGTTCAAGATGACTAAGCCAGCAATTTTTGTTTACTTTGTATTTGTTTTCAATAAACATCACTGAGTTAGTGACATGGCAGTGCCACAGACTGGATCATTTTCATCATTGATTAACTAAAATAATGAGATACAATTACACTGCTGATTGCCTGAGAATGAAACTGGGGGACACATTGCCATTATTTGCAGGAAAAGAAAAGGATCGCTGAGTCATGTCCTATGGTGATAATTGGCACAACTTTGTGAGAAATTCATATCAATTTCATTTCTTGTTACTTCTAAGTGATGAGCCATTAAGCCAACAAGTAATTTAATGCTAGTTCTTATGACATTCAAATCAACTAGATAGAAGATACAATTTAGCCAAGTATTTCTCAAACAGAAACAATGTGCTCTCAGCATTGTTCTACCATTTAACCCTGATTCCTATACAACTCTATTTTCACATTAGCACATGATAATTCATATTTTGTTCTCAAGCTTCATACTTTTTCCCTCTCCCAGACACAATCTAATTTTTGAAAGGAAAAACATAATTCAGGTTGAGAACCTACATATTAGAAAAGAGGATAAAGACAGAATGCACTTGTAAACCTCAGAAAATCTAAAAAATTTCGGCATTGCTCAGTAACATGAAACACTGCATCAAGAATATCAGAAGGGCCATTTCAATATCAAAATATTAAAAATTTTCACTCAAAGCAAAGGTAACTAAAGAGTTTAAATTAAAAGTGAAAAAGTCCTTTAAAAGCTTATGTGTGGAGGTTGTATAGGGTAAAATGACCTTTTCATTGTCTGTGAAGGGCTGTGGTATTTGTTCTGCAAATCCATACATCTTACCACTCCTGGAGTAGCCCTGCTGTTCCACCTTCCTTCCAGGCCTACTGACAATTGCTTTTCTTCTCTAGTCAGATGAGCAATTACAGATTTTCTCAGCCACAAACTGGCATCTTATCTTCTTGCCCAGTTTGGTAATTGTCTCTGCTCACTCTTCTAGCCAGATAAAAGTCCTTAACTCTGACCTCTTTGCTCTCTGTCATCTCAGGTCATCCATCTCTCCTTCCAGCACCTGAGAGATCACGTGATCACAGATCACATGACCTCAGCTCAGGATAACCTGAGGCTCTGGCCTAGCTATCCTGGCAGTTACAGGACATCCTTAAGCCCTGGCTCTCCAGAGTAAATGTGCTCTTCTTCTATTCTTCACTGTTTTGACTTGGCTTTGCCTTGTGTTGCTTTGAAAAAAAAATCTAGGCAGACTCAGTGGCCAGGCCAGGTGAGGTACTAGTGTTCCTGCCAGGGACTTGAACCCCCACCTCAGGGACCACAGAGAAGAACTGTGTGTGCCAATAGAGAGACAGATAGGAGGCCTGCAGATTCCATGGCCCAGGCCAGGGGAGGTACCAGTGCGCAAGCAGGCCAAAGGAGTTCAACCTACTGGTACTGTAGTGGAGATTATAAGCTCCTCATGCTCTGGTCAGGACAATCCAGTAGGCACAGTGGCAGTGATTCTAGGCTGCACAGCCAACGCTGAGGGAGAAATTGGCAGGAAGCAGAGTGAGTGACCAACCAGTCCTCCATATTAACATTTGAGATTAGCACAAGAATCCAAACAAACAAACAACAACAAACACAAATCCAAAGGCCAAAGACACAATGGAAAAACAACAATATGGGTAAAGCTCATAATAAATCCTCACCAAACTCTACCAGTCCTGTAGAAGATCCTAATGAGACCTTCCTGGAAGGAAACCAAGACACCGACTTTGGAAGAACAATTGTAGGCATATTCAAAGAAATCAAAGAATATAAAGAACAAATCAGAGAACTAAGGGGAGAGAATTAAAAACCCATGAAGGAACTAAAAGGAAAGAATGAAAAACTCCAGAAAAACTAGAGGGAGAGAATGACAAACTCTGAAAAGAACTAGAGGAAGAGAAATACAAACTCCAAAAAGAACTAGAGGGAGAGAATGACAAACTCCAGAAGGAAGTGGAAACACTTAAAAGATCAGGCTGAGAGGAAAAAAAGAAACTGATCAGTGAAGCAAGGAGCTATAAGAAGAGAATGAAAAGCTCCAAAAGGAAGTGGAAATACTGAAGAAATCAGAAGATGGAATGAAAAAGGAAATTGGACATTCATAAAATCAGCAGGAAAGGATGGGAAAAAGCCTCAGAAGCAGAATGGATGAAGCACAAAAAAGAATATCAGACCTACAGGAAAACATGGCACAACTAGAAACCCCAAGTAAAGATTATGAAAAAGTAAAACAAAACCCAAGAGTGGAACAACCAGGAAATGTGGGACACCATGAAAAGACCTCACCTATACATCATAGGGATAGAAGAATGAAAAGAATACCAAGAGAACAGTATTGATCAGTTCTTCAACAGAATAATAGAAGAAAATTTCCCCAAACTGAAAAAAGACAAACCCATACAAATACAAGAAACACATAGAACACCAAATAGACAGGACCAAATAAAGAAATTCCCCATGCCATATAATAGTTAAAATACTAGATGCTCAAAACAAGGACAAAATACTGAAAGCCACAAGAGAAACACAGCAAGTTACATATAAGGGGAAACCCATCAGAATCACAGCTGGCTTCTCAATGCAAACTATGAAAGCCAGAAGAACATGGATCAAAGTATTCCCCAAATGACTAAAAGACTTTAGGTGCCAACCCAGATTACTATACCCAGAAAAAATGTCAATTATAGTTGAAGGAGAAAGAAAAATCTTTCATGACATAAACAAAATGAAAGAACACATGTCAAAAAAACCAACACTTCAGAAAATACTCGAAGCTATTCAAAGAACAGAGGAAAGGAGCTACTATCCCCAAGCAACTAAAGAGAGAAATTAACAAAAGCATAACAGAGTAAATAAAAACCTAGACCAAGAATGCAAACAAAACATAAGTTAAAAAGAAACAACACATCTATCAAGAATAACTTTAAATGTTAATGGTCTAAACTCCCCAATCAAAAGACTTAGAGTGGGAGAATGGATTAGGAAACAGAATCCATCTATATGCTGTCTACAAGAAACCCATCTCACCCTCAAGGACAGACACCACCTTAGAGTGAAAGGATAGAAAAAATTATTCTATAGCAAATGCACCAAAAAGCGAGGAAGAGTTGCTATTCTAATATCAGACAAAATAGACTTCAGTGTAAAATTAATCAGAAAAGACAAAGAAGGCCATTATGTCCTTATCAACAGAACAACTAACCAGGAAGAGTTCACAATCTTAGATGTTTATGCACCAAACTCTGGTGCACTGAACTTTATAAACAGAATCCTTCAGGACCTCAAGCCACAGATTAATCCCAGCACATTAATAGTGGGGAACTTCAATACCTCACTGAATCCCTTGGATAGGTCAACTGGACAAAAAAATAAACAGAGAGACATCATAACTGAACAATACAATACATGAAAAGGACCTCACAGATATCTACAGAATATTCCATTCAAACACCAGAGAATATACTTTCTACTCAGTGCCCCATGGAACATTCTCCAAAATCAACCACATGCTGGGACACAAAAGAAATCTCAACAAATACAACAGGATTGAAATTATTTAATGTATTCCATCAGATCACAGTGCAATAAAGCTCAATATTAACAACAGGATAAGCTGTACTAACTAAGAACACATGGAGACTAAACAACACAATCCTGAATAATGACTGGGCCAGGGAAGAAATAAAGAATGAAATAAAATCATTCATGGCACTAAACAAAATGGACAATACAACACAACAAAACCTGTGGAATACGTTAAAAGGAGTACTAAGAGGGAAATTTATAGCCCTAAGTGCCCACATTAAAAAAAAAAAAAAGGAAGAGAACAATTAAACGATTTAACACTGCAGTTAAAAATACTTGAGAGACAAAAACAAATGAACCCTAAACCCAACAGACAGTAAGAAATAACAAAAATCAGAGCAGAAATCAATGAAATAGAAATAAAGAAAACAATACAAAAAAACAATGAATCCAAAAGCTGGTTCTTTGAAAAGATAAACAAAATAGACAGACCTCTAGCCCAGTTAACCAAAAGAATGAAAGAGCAACTCCAAATCAATAGCATTCATGATGAAAGGGAAAACATCACAACAAATAAAGAAAAGATCCAGACAATCATATGAGAATACTTCAAAAACCTATACTCTAATAAATTTGAAAAATTAAGAGAAATGGACGAATATGTGAAATACTGGGATTCACCAAAGATTAACCAAGAAGAGATTTACAGCTTAAACAGACCCATAATACTTGAGTAAACTGAAGATATAATAAAAAACCTCCCAACTAAAAAAAGCCCAGGAACAGATTGTTTCAGCAGAATTCTATGAAACATTTAAAGAGGTATTACAACCATTACTACTCAAACTTTTCAGAAGAATACAAACAGAGGAAAATCTCCCAAATTCTTTCTATGAAGCCAGCATCACTCTAATACCAAAGCCAGGCAAAGACACAAACAAGAAAGAAAACTATAGGCCCATATCATTAATGAACACAGATGCAAAAATTCTCAACAAAATACTTGCAAATCACCTACAGAACAACATCAAAAAGATCATCCATCATGACCAAGTTGGATTCATACCAGAGATTCAGGGATGGTTCAACATGTAAATCAATAAATATCATAAAACACATAAATGGACTGAAAGACAAAACCACAGGATCATCTCAATTGATGCGAAAAAGCCTTTGACAAAATCCAGCATCCCTTCATGCTTAAAGTCCTAGAGGGAATTGGACTGGGAGGATCATTCCTCAATGTAATCAAAGCCATATACAGGAAACCCACAGCCAAGATCATCCCAAATGGAGAAAAATTAAAAGCATTCCCCTTAAAGGCAGGAATCTGGCAAGGCTGCCCCCTATTGTCATTCCTCTTCAATATAGTGCTTGAAATGCTTGCTAGGACAATAATGCAAGAAAGGGGAATTAAAAGAGTACTAATTGGAAAAGAAGTCAAACTATCCCTTTTTTGCAGAGATATGATAGTTTACCTAAGGGATGCTAAAAACTACACCAGAAAGCTCCTAGAAATGATTAAAAGTTTCAGTAAACTGGTCTGGGCTCTGTTCTTTTACTTCCCTCTACCACCTGCTGCTTTGCATACTGAAAATCGACTTCTGGGGATATGGGAAGCTTTCTGGCCCAGTATCACCTCATCTTCTTCAAATATGGCTTTTATTTAATCTTTGCAATGCAGTTGAAAGTACGATTCTAAACAGCAACATAATAGGAACAAAACTTTGTATGCCCTAACTATATAGAGCCCCTGTCATATGTACTCAAATGCCGCATACTATGGCTATTTCTTCTCCAGAGTAACATAAAAATGTACTTGGCTAGAAATTTTTATTTTCAGTTCTTCAAGTATTATTGATGTTAAATAAAAACAGGATAAAAAGAATTTTATCACCAATACACCATGCTTATACCAACTCACCCGTATTGCTCTAAGATTTCAGTTTCCTTCGTAGTTTGTAAACGTGTTGAATTAACACCATCCTCAACAACCTTCCCCTGAACCACATGCACAGACGCACACCCACCCACACAAATGCACACATATGCACCTTGTGATGCATGCACACAGTGTAGACATGTATGTATACATGCACATAAGAAAACTTATGTACATGCACAAAGAACACACGAAAGCATGCACATACACATGCACATATATGCAAGGACACATCACAAAACCACAAGCATGCATACATAAGCAAACACAAACATACAAACACACACACAAGACAGACACACAATCAATCACACACAAAACACACTGGCTCACACATACATGCATACATGAATCAACACAAATGCACAGAGACCACACATATGTGCCCCCAAGCATAAATATATACATGCACACAATTATATGCTTGGGTACCTACACACATATAAGGAAATGCACATACTCACCTGACCATGCACTCAGACATGCATATGTGCACAAACTCCTACACATATGCATACCAACATTTATGAATACACAGAAACATATACACAAGGTCATGTCCATGTGTGCAAAAATATATGCACACTCAAAAGGACAGACATGAAAATGAAGGCATGCATAAACCATCCACCCACATGCAAACATGTGTATATCCACAGACACAGAGAGGCACATACTCATATGCATCTATGCATGCACAAATATAAATGCATGCACATTAATGTACACATGCACACATATGTGCATTTGTAGGAATGAAAGATTCAGAACAACAGCTTCTAGACTGAAATAGTTAGAGCAGCATAGAGCTGAAAGCATTTTCAAATGTAAGTAACTTGGATAAAACACATTCCAGAGGTCCCATTGTGTCCATAACATTATCTTAAACAAATTTTGCATTTCTGTTGGGCTTATTTCTCTTGTGATTTAAATATTTGTCTCTGTGATAGCGAATGAAAATAGGGAAGCAATGCTACTTGATGATTTTGTCCTTGTACCTCTAGAACATGAGAATGGAAGTGTGGGAATCAGTTAATGAACACGTTATCTATGCAAAACATGTGTGCCTGGGGTGCTCATACCATCTCACCCTTTTCTTGATTCCATTTAGGTCACACATATGAGGACTTTGCTAGTCTTCTCTTTTGCTTTGCAGATGGATCTGACCACTGGGAGGCACAGGGAGGGTCCTAGAAGATGGGAGAAAGAGAAGTTTAGGTGCCACTCCACCCAGTCCCACCTGCTGTGAGTGCAGGTAATTTTCCTTTCACGGTTCCACCTTTCACCAGAAAGGCCACTGTGTTCTCTTGTCCTGTGGGTTCCATCCATTCCCACTAGAGAGATCACCACAGTCCCAGCAGCCACTGCGTTCCATCTCCTCCCACTGGCCAGACCACCATGGTCTCAGCAATCTTTGCTGTCTACCTTGGGCTTTTCTAACATTGCAACTTCCTATGTTCTTTTAGGGTAGAAAGTGTATTCTTGAGGTTACTAGAGTAGTGTTGCCTCTTTGTAGCTTCTCAGTTTTATCCTTTATGCTTTTAATTTTTTATATTGATTTCAGCCTTTTTAATATTAAAAGTTATTTCTGTTTCATGGCTGGATCACAATAGATGTGTGCTAGATATTGAGAATAACCCAAAGATTGCAATAATACCTTCTGTTTTTTTCCGATTTTTTTTATGGACACAGAAAAATATTTGAGATGAGAAAGGGAATTAGGAAGAGGAATTGGATCAGGGGAAGGGGACTGTGGATGAAAGAGTGATTCGGAGTTTTGATCTCAGTATATTATATATTTGGAAGAGTTCAAAATGAAGCCCGCTAATTTATACAAACAATATATACTACTAAATTGTTTTAAATTCTGAGCTTCATTTGTTTAATCTGTTGAATTTTAACATAAAATCACCTGAAAATCCTTTCCCTTTTTTCATCTATGGTTTAATGTTTAATCTTGCTCTCTTAGCACGATAAATACCACTTTGAACTTTCCAAGTAGCCTTTCATTACTCTTCAGGGAGCACAAACATTGGACTGTATTGTCTGAATGTTTCAGACTCTAGTCATGCTTTTACTCATACCCATTTCATCTTTGGTTCAAGCTCTTCTGATGAATTGTCTTGTTTTAAGTCCAAAAATTTTTGCTTTTTGGACTGTGTTAAGCTTGATTGAAGTCATTCAAGCCTGTGTATACTTCTGAGTCAGTAAATGAACTGTCCCTCTTAGGGGACCAATAACATTTATTTCATGATTATAATGTACTGCTCTGTAATACATATTATAGAAAAATAAATAGGAATACAGACCCTACCTGCTGACTCTGAGGAGGAGGACCATTTGACCTTCAAGGGACAAAGATGCAGAAAGACATGACCGGTAACCACATAAGGAGAGGTCATCACTTCAGGGTTGTGCAGGCGCCTTACCCTGAGATGGAGTGTGAACAGACTGACAAAAGAAAGTCATTGAACTGTTTTAGTGGAGATGCGGATGAAAGATATTTCCAGGTAGGGAGAAAGCAAGACAGTCTTAAACATCCATAAATTAAAGAGCAAATGGATTGAGTTAGAATAAATAAGGAAACCAGGGGAAATGACGTGACGGGGTATGTGTGTGTGGGGGAATCAGAGACCCAGGGCAGGGCCCTAAACAAAATAAAGGGAGAATTTGATTTGAATGACAAAGAAATGATTCCTAGAAGATAAACAGCTTCTTTGACCATTATTTCATTTGCATATTTAGGCCAGGAAACAATGTGTTTGGGGCTTTGGGGAAATGTCCCTAGCTCTTGAAACTATAATAGAGATGCATGTGTGTATGTCTGCACTGTTAAGGATGCTTTGATTAGTTGGGTGATTTGGGCTTGATCTGTTCAAGTTCAAAGGGCTTATACCTCTAGGGAACATGCTGTCCTTATCAGGACTTTTTAAAAACAGAGCATTGCTTGCTGCTACAGAATATTGGGATGAATAGATAACCACCCTGATTCTGAGTTCTAAATGGCATTTTTATGGCCCATATCCTCTTTTTTGTTATTATTTTTGAGAAAGGGTCTTTCTGCAGCCCCAGCTGTCCTGGAATTCACTTTGTAGACCAGGCTGGCCTTGAACTCAGAGATCCACCTGCCTCTGCCTCCCAAGTGCTGGGATTAAAGGTGTGTGCCACCACGCCTGGCGGTCCATATCCTCTTGGTGCAGTCTTTGGTATGGTTTTAGTTCCCCACAATCCTCCGGACTGGTATCATCTAAGACTTCTGGATCTCCCTCCCCACTTCTTTCTGCATGCTCAGGTTCAATCATGCTATACCGCTGTTTACAAAGCAACAAATGCTTTCCCTGTAGGTCAGGTCCCTGTGCAAGGTCTGGCGTATGGGAAGGGATGCCAGATTAGCAAATACAGTAGATAGAAAACTCAGACTTGACTCTTAAATGATGGGTTTTAAATAAAGGTATTTAAATATGTTCTGCATCATATTTCTGACATACTTAAACTAAAATAACCACTCATTGCTTATGTGAAAATCAAACTTAACTGGACATTATGTATGCCAGTATCCTCTGATAACTTGTCCCTCCCTAGGCACTTTTTGCACTGTGCCCTAGATGGCCCCCATATTCCAGCCAGCCTTTTCTAGATGCTGCCATTCTCTGGACCCTAGAGTGCTGCTTGGAGTTCAGTGACATTATGCTCACTGCCTAGAGTTCCTTTTATTATTTTATTTTTCTTTTTGAGACAGATTCTCCCTATAGCCCCAGCTGGCCAGGCATCTGCTATGTAAAACAGTCTGGGTGCAATCTCACAGAGATCCATCTGCCTCTGCCTCCTGAGTGTTGGGAGTAAAGACTTAAACTATCAAGCCTGGCTTTAGAGTTCCCTTTCTTCAATTCTAAACTTGAAATTGTGGAAGCCCGTGGGAATGAAATCCAAGAATGAGCAATCTGCTGCTGTCCCAACCCACGATCCCTCCTCAATATCACAGGGACAAAAGTCCTAGAAGGTTGCTCCATGCCGCTGGGAAGCAGCAGCAATGCTTCTCTCTGATCTCAGTGTGGTGTGGTGGTGCCTTAGGCCCCAGTCCCTGTTCCTCACATCATTTCCCTCAGTTTTATGAGTTTGAGTCTGACTCAAGGGTTCCTCCTACAGCATATTGTTTTTCTTAAGACTGCCCAGCCCCTTTTCCAGGCTAGCATCCCCACCTAAACCCTAGCCTGACTCAGGAATCATTCATAGATCCATAAAAAGTCCCAGGCCTCTAGACACAAGTGTCCTGTTTCTTCTCATACAAGACTGCTCTCCAACAAGGTCCTATTCACAAATAATGCCTTTAATGGAGCTAATGCTTTTGTTGCACTGGCACCTGCCACATTTTTGATAGTGTCTACCTGTGAACTCAGTAACATGACCTTTAGATCACAATTTTTGAACTTTACATTTTTAAATTTACACAAGACATTGAAATATATGTTAATTTTTTTTTTTTTTGGCAGTGAACTTCAGGGCTTTATTGTGCAACAGAGAGGGCACATTGTGCCAGCCTACTCCAAACTTTTAAATTGTTATTACTGAGATTCCTTAGTAACTTAAGCTTTCTTCTGCTCAATACAGACTGAACATTATTTACATAATTTATTTTACACTGATGGTAAGGAAGTATACTAGAATTTATCACTAAACTAACTTTGTTTCCATTTATAATTCGTGTGTGTGTGTGTGTGTGTGTGTGTGTGTGTAAGCATGAGCACTACAGCCAGCATGTGGAGGACAACTATGCCAAGTCACACCTCTCCTGCCCCTTTCACATGGATTCCAGGAATCAAACTGAGGTTGGCAGGCTTGCATGGCAAATGCTTTTACCAAATGAACCATATTGTTAACCCAACACAGAAGTATTTTGAATTAGGACATATCAAATAAACTCTAAACCAAGAATAAAGTATATTTTCTATTATATCATGAAGGGAAAGGAATAATAGGTTAGATTAAGTTTGTATTTGCAAGTATATAATGACTAACTCTAATAAAAACAAAACAAAACAAACAAACAAACAAAAAACTCCTGTCAGGGAAGAAGTCACTCACTCAACATCAAACAGAATGCTTTTCTACATTGCTTGCAGTGTGGGTGTCTAGCAGGCTTCCTCTGGATAAATAAGCAAAGATCACAAAGTTTTGCCAGTGTCCCACTTAAAGTGCCTGGAAATTGCATTAAAAATCTGTGTATACACTTAGATATTTCCTTCCTTAGTCAAGGAACCAAACAGGCAGCATTATGTTAATCCTCAAAGAAGCACATTGCTCTGATATTCTTAGAAGAAAACATACACAGCATTTAAAGGACCACCCCCTCCAAAAATAAAAAGAAAAAGAAGAACCAAGGAAGTTGAGCCACATCCAGGTCAAGCTGTCACCCTTCCTTGGCTGAGAAAGCCAAGTAGGCCAGGCTTGGGAGGCAGCAAAACTGGGGGGAGAGGGGTGGGAGTGGCAACAGGGGGTGTAGTGTGTGAAACCATGTTTACATATCTAGAGTAACTCAACAGAAGTACTTCAGTGCCGGCAGGGTGAAGTCCACATTCACTTCCATAAACTTAACACTATTTAGGTTTGCAAAATAAAATAAGAACAATGCAGAAGTCTGTAGGGGAGCAGCCACATCAGACTAATTGGTACTGCTGTTATATAAAGGCCCTTAGAGAAATCTAGGTTTGATGTTAAAAATAAGAGGAAGAAAGGAAAGCCTCATTTTTGTAAAAGGAGGACACCACTGGAGCTCTTTAATATTTCTTATTCCCTTGTAGTCTTTTATGCCCCACTCTGTGCATGAAATAACTGAATCTATTTCCTGTGGTCTATTAAACCACCTTCCACATCTTGCAAAAATTACAGGATATTACTGGATTAGAAACAAGCAAACAGTGTGCTCATTCTGTCAAGCAGCCATGATGCGCCAGGCTCGGAAAATAGGCTGTGCTCATTTTCATTTATTTATTTAAAAAATTTTCAGTCAAAGGGTTCTTGGAAGTTTAATAACTTTTCGGTATACACTGGAGTAGAGGTGCATTAGACAGGATTGGTAGAATATAGTCATTACCATAAATCCAATACTTCATCAAGAACCATTTGAAAGTTGGTGACAGGACTTAAACACCATCATTTAATGGCATCGTTCTCAGCAGCCTTTGCATTTGACATGGGCACCTTAGTGATTTAGCTCCCTGACTATAAAATGCCAAGAGGATTCACTGGCAGGAAGTAGATCAGAACAAGATTAAAGCATCCTTTTCCTAATCGACTTTATTCTGTTCCAAGTGGAGGACTAAAGTAGTATCTAATTAGAAAACTGAATGTTAGAATTAGACTTCTTTTGCTTAAATTACATTCCAATGCAAATAACAATAATATCTAGGAGTCTTAAGCTGAAAATTAAAACTATTTTCCAGTTCATCAAACTTGAGCAATTATTATATCAATTATCTCATAAACACTAGATTTCTAAGTGAATCCTGACTCTTTCAAATAGAGATATGAGAGAGAAATACCTGTTTATTGAACTGTAGCAAACGCTGTCACAGTGAAACCCTCCTGCCATGTTCATGTTTATTTCCATGGAAACAAGGTTTGCAAAAATAGCTGATATTCTACTTTATTTATGAAGTCAAGTTTATCTGTTTGCTCCCACACAGCTGCTATGAGTGGTTGCTCATGGAAATGATCACTGGGTTGAAGACCACTTTCATAGCGGTGGTATGAGTGCTGCATAGGGCCAGAGAGTGCTAGGGGAACAGGGAGAGCCCTTCTAGCTCAGGCTACCCAGTAAGACTTCTGGGAGAGGTGATGCTAAACTGTGCTCAAGGACAGATCAGAGGTAAGAACTGAGAGGAGGTTGTCCAGGAAGAGGACACAAAAGAGAACTAAGACGCAGAGAAGCAAGTAAGCACCATGTCTTAGGTGCAGTAGATGGTCCCACAGAAGACACATCCAGTAAAAGATGAGGGTCTGTGAAAGACAGCTCTTACTTCTACATGTGAAGCATACACTTCCTGCCTTCCCCTTCCATTCCCTTCTGTCTCCTCTGCCTCTCCCCTCTGACCACCCCTTCTCTGCCTTTTCTTTCTATAAGAGATCTTGCTATGTAGCCTAGGCTATCCACAAACTAGCAATCCTCCTGCCTCAGCCTCCTGAGAACTGGGACTACAGGCATATGCCATCCTGGCGAGGCATCTGTTTTCTTTCTTTTTTTTTTTTTTTTTTTTTTNCTCCCTGTAGCTCTGGCTGTCCTGGAACTCACTCTGTAGACCAGGCTGGCCTAGAAATCACAGATTTCTTGGGAGGCCTCTGCCTCCCAAGTGCTAGGATTAAAGGCGTGCACCACCACGCCCGGCATTTATTTATTTCTGTATGTGTTTCAGTGTACTGTCTACATGCAAGTTTGTGCACCCGTGTCGTGTAATGAAGCGGAGGTCAGAAGAGGGTGTCGGATTTCCCTGGAACTGGAGTTCTCCTGGAATTGGAGTTTCAGATGGTTCTCGGCCGCCATGTGGGTGCTGGGGATCGAACCCGGGTCCTGTGTAAGAGCGGTCAGTGCTCTTAACCGCTAGGCCATTCTCCAGCCCCGGCATCTGTTTTCTAAGCTAGTAACTGCATCTCAGCTTTTCTTCAAGAAGTATGTATCCTCCAAGTTTAAGGCAAGATCCAAATGACTCAAATGATTCTTCCTTGAAACATGGTTCAAGGCCTGGCCAATCTAAGAATTGCATGGCAACCCCAGTGATTGGCTATGGAATTGCACTAGTTTTCTACTGCTGTGGAACTAGGACACCACACACAGCATCCTAAATGCTTGTTTATCATCTCATAGTCCAGAAGATCAGAAGTCCTAAAATCAACAGGACAGTTTTCATTCTTGGGCTCAAAAGAAGACTAAATTTTCCTTTCCTTTTCTGGCTTCTAGGGGCTTACTACATTCCTTGGCCCATGACCCCATCATCCATCTTCAGGGTCCACAGCATGGCAACCTGCAGGTTTCTGTGTGACATCTGTTGTTGTCATCACATCTCCTCCTATGACCACAACTCTTCTTTTCTCTTATAAAACAACTCTTGTGGTTATATATACTAAGCTCATCTGAATAATCCAAGATAAGCAAAGGTCTCTGACCCAAGATCTATAACATGTCTATGGCCATCCCACCCTGAATGTACCAGAACTCATCTGAAGATCTCAAACTCAATGGCAGCTGTAAGGTTTCTTTTGTGGTACAATGTAACATATTCTCAGGTTCTGGGCATTTTAGCTGTGACATTGGGGTGTGGATATTGTTCTGTCTGCTGTATTTGTGTTCATGTGTCCCAAGAGAGGCCAATAAGACTGGGTCCCTTAGTTAAACTGGAATATTAGGAAGGTAGTATACTCTTTCCATTGGAGAGCTAAAATGGTAGACCTTTCATTTTAGAGCTGCTTGCACTCATTTTGGTACTGCTTGGGAGTGTTCACCTTAGAATAAAATCAGCCAGGTGGGGGTACAGAGTGGAGGCTCCTGGGGCCATTTCTGATTGGGACTTTTGCCAACTCTCACCCCCAAACCTGATGTTCAAGCCCTGGAACCCACATGGTATAAAGAGAAAACTAAGTCCTAAAACCTTGCCCTCTAACCTAGACAGACCTAGACACACACACACACACACACACACACACACACACACACACACACCTTTATCCCAAATAAATAAATGTTAAATTTTGAGGAACATAAGAACAAATATAGTTTAAAAAGGGAAACAGACCATTTAATTTTCACTTAATAATTAAATAATTGGCAGGGCATGGAAATGTATTGGCAGAGGTTAGTAGATCTACTGAGAGGACTTGGGGACTGCTTGACTGAAAAGGAGAGTTCTGGCTTCTGGCTAAGGTGACTCAGTAGGCACTGAGCTCATGAGCAGGAAAGTCAACTGAGCTAGGTCCAAGGATTTGAGAATCATTATAAGGTCTTAGATATGTTTATAATTTAGATGATATTATTTAAGAAATAATATGGATTTTATAAAAAAGGAGGGTGGAGGGTAGAATTTAGGAAAATTCTTACAAGAGAAACTGACATAATAAAAACTAACAGATTGTGAGGTAGGGAAATTGGGAAATGGTATAAGCTTTAACAAATACCTCCATGAGGCCAAGAATGATAAAGGACAGGGAAGGCCTAACACAGGAGGTGAGCAACACAGTTACCGAATCTTACTGTCTTCCCCCAAACATTCTCCTCCCTTTTTTCACTCTGTTTTGTGGAAGTGAGGAATGTTTTTGACTCTCAGGTATGTTTTCATATCATAATACCTATTGATATTTCGATTATGAACCTTTCTCTACAAACACTCAGAGTGAAAAGTAAACCAGCTCATTAGAAAGGGGTATATAAATAGAGAGGAAGGTTTCCAGGAGATTCTGAACCATGGACCAGAGCTAAAGGACACAGAAAGATGATGCTGGAGAGTGGGAGAGGTTCAGGGAGAACAGAATCCCTGTAATGCCTCTCCCCTTTCAATGTTTAAGAAAGAGACATTGTTTGAGCATGACTGAAATATGGATTTCACTTGAGTGCTTGGCTAGATTTAGAACCTCTCAGCTCTATAAGACTGAAACCCTTTATGGAGGTTTATTTCTCAGTCGAGCCACTAAATTCTAAAAAACTGGACCAGAGTTGTGGGTGTTCCAATTCTGAAAAGAACATTTATGCTACTACTAGCATAAAATAGTTTTGGAACTCGGGGGAGAATGGAAATTTCAGTGCCGTGTTCACCAGAGTAAAAATGTTGGAGAACTGCACTGCCAGCGAAAGGCAAGCAATTATGAAAGGTTCCATCCACTTTTGTTTCTTATCTTACCATCTCTCTGACCATAGAAAAAGTCAACTGACTTGCAGAAATGAAACAGGCATGCATTATGTTAAACAGTTCATTTGGTCTGTTTCACTTAGTTATTCATGCATTGTTTTGGTTAAATATCCACAAGCAATTGTGGGCTGGAGTCAGCCACACCATTGATTCCTGTGTGCCTTTCTGGTGGTTGGCAGTTGGAGCTCCTTTTTCTCTTTGTCTCTCATGCTAATAATGTTCATTACTATTCTCTGAGATATCTCCAATAGATCTACCCTGAGAAGCTCAGAATCCCACAAAATGTAATACAACTCTCCAGGTATTACTTCCTCCAGAACATGGCAGAAATCTTTACTGGAGTTGAAGGTAAAAGGAATTGTGCTCTGGGCTGGGTTTCAGAGATCAATTTAGTTAGGAGAGAAGAGTGAAAGAATTCCAAGGACAAGTGTGGGAGACTACCTCACCTTTCTCCAATCCAAGTACAACTCACTCATCTTTCCTTCTTGCATCCCCAGTTGGAGATACAAATGTCATCTGGGTATCCCAAGAGACAGGTCTGGAAGAGAGTCTGTGAAGGTCCTAGACCTTCATTCTATGGTCACAGGTGATTCACATTTTACCCACATTTTACTGTCCCCTTGGGTACTTATTATTTTTTTAAGGTACTGGCTGTCATGATTCTGCTTCATTAAGCAATCCACAAAAATGTAGGGTTTTATGGAGCCATAAAGATGCTTGATTAGAGGTGTAGGGAGGGCTTCCCAAGGCCTTTGTCTTGGCAGCCTTCTCTTCTACTTTGTACTTCGCTCACTTCCTTCTCTGTAATCACAGAAATTTCCTTGTTTTACTTTAAGGTTCAATTTTAAATTTTACTTTTGATTTTGAGGGCAGGTATTACTATGTTGACTAGTTCGCTGTGAACTCCTGGGTTCAAGTGATCCTCCTGCCTCAGATACCTGAGTGGCTGAGACTATAGTGAGATCTTAGGTATGTACTGCATTTGTTACTTCTCTTATGCTGTGGTAAAAATACCACGGCCAGGGCAGCTTCCAGAAGGAAGAATTTGGCCTTATAGTCCCATGGGGATGAAGACATCATGAGGAGGCGTGGCAGGAGGTAGTCAGAGCAGAATGCTGAGCACTCACGTCTTCAAGCAGGCATAAGGAAGAGAGAGAGAGAGAGAGAGAGAGAGAGAGAGAGAGAGAGAGAGAGAGAGAGAGAGATAGGAATTGGAGCAAAGCTATGACTCTCTCCCAAGTAACGTGCTTCCTTCAGTCAGGCTGTACCTCATAAACTTCCACAAGCAGCACCGATGACCCAAATATTCAAACGCGGGGCTGGAGAGATGGCCTAGCGGTTAAGAGCGCTGACTGCTCTTGCGGAAGACCCTGGTTGGATCCCCAGCACCAGCACCCACATGGCGGCTGAGAACCGTCCTTTGACTCCAGTCCCAGGGGAATCCGATGCCCTCTTCTGACCTCTGCGGCACTGCATAGAACTATATGCAGACAGTACATTCACACACATAAAAAATAAATAAAAATTTAAAAATATTTGAAAAAAAAACAAAAACAAAACCACGGGGCTGGAGAGATGGCCTAGCGGTTAAGAGCGCCGACCGCTCTTGCAGAGGACCCGGGTTCGATCCCCAGCACCCACATGGCGGCTGAGAACCGTCTGAAACTCCAATTCCAGGAGAACTCCAGTTCCAGAGGAATCCGACACCCTCTTCTGACCTCCGCGGCATTGCACGACACGGGTGCACAAACCTACATGCAGACAGTATACTCATACACATACAAAAATAAATAAAATTTAAAAAAACACACAGATATTCAAATGCTTGCAGCCCATGGGGGATATTCTCATTCAAACCCACATACCATACACCAAGTTCAAAATCTATATTTCTGTGTAAACCAAACTATATATTTCATTCTGTGTAAACCAAACTGTTTTGCAACACACCGTGTAGTCCAACTGGACTCCAACTCAGTGTGATACTGCTGCTTAGGTACACACCATACTCAGTTTTGTGTGTGTGTTTGTGTGTGTGTATGTGTGTGTATGTATGTATGTATGTATGTAGTGCTGAACCCAGGCCTTATGTATGGTAGGTAAACATTTGACAACTGAATCCTAGAATTTAATTTTTAAACATCTCACTGTTTTAAATATAGTCTTTGGAGAGGAATTTTACGGGTCAGTTTTCTCCTAACAGTAGGAATGTTGTTTATTCTCATTTATACTTCCCCATAATGTTGAGTACATTATTTCATGTTTCCTGAAAAAAAAAAAAAACCAGAAGTCATAACAAAGAATGTCCCTTTACTCCCACTGACCAGTTTTACAGATGGATCCGGGATGCCCTTGACCGTTGCTTTTTCTTTTTTTATTGAAGGAAGAAGTTCCTCCTGGCTTACAAAAGCTAAAGGCTCACATGTTCTCTGGCTCTCTCCTCCCTTGAATTCTTTTTTTTAAATTTTATTTATTATTTTATGTGTATGAGTGTACTGTCTGCATGTAAGTAGGTGCACCCATGTTGTGCAATGCTGCAGAGGTCAGAAGAGGGTGTCGGATTCCCCTGGAACTGGAGTTAAAGAGGGGTCTTAGCCACCATGTGGGTGCTGGGAATCGAGCCCGGGTCCTGTGCAAGAGCAGTCGGTACTCTTAACCACTGAGCCATCTCTCCAACCCCTTATTCTTAAGATTTTGATTTTGCTGCTTCTTTTTCTAACATTAATTTCTCCCTGTCAACTGGACCTTTCCTGTTGGTATCTGTTCTTATGTCTCTCTTTATAAGCAAAAATCCTCACTGAATCATGTCCCTAACAGGTATCCCAGATTTTTATTCCTCTTTATAGACACACTTTTTTCCTGGCCTGTGCTGTCTCCATTTCCCAGTGTCATCAACTCATCAACTCATTACAGTCCACCTTTTCTCCTCTATTTACTACTGAAAAATGATGCTAGGGGCACTGATGAGCTCAGTATTTTAAAATTCAGTAGGATTTGTTATAGTGCTAATAAATCACATTGCAGAAATGCTATAAAAATACAGCTTGACTCTTTGCATTCATTTTAAGGGAAGAATGGACCTGAACTGTGAGAACTTGTCCTTCAGAATTCTTTGAGAACTGCGTTCTCCAGCAAAGGCGTTTCTCATTCTGTGATTGAAACAATATATCCAGTATGAATATTCCCTTTGATTCCTAGCCCTAGAATACCACAGGCACAAATACTTATCTCATTGTTTACAATGAGATAAGTGCTGTCTGCTTTTGATGCTTTGGTATGTATAGCATGCATGCATACATTTGTATATTATCTTGGATGGAGGGCAAGGAAGTATCCTGGAGAATTAAATTCATATGCTCAGGTCACAAGAGGAACACAAGGCTCAGTGAACTTGTCTACATTATAACTAAGCTTAAGATAAGAATAGCCATCCCCATAATGTGCAAGATTCCTTTTGCTATTGATTTCTAGTTTTATTCTGTGTGGTTTGATAAAATAGCATGATTTTTTCTTTCTTTTTTCTTTCTGTATTTCTTAGAACTTGCACCGTGACCTATACAGTGATCAATTTTCCCTGTGCCATGAAGAAGTATGCATATTCCCTCTCTGTTGGGTGGAATATTTTGTAGATATTTATTAAATCTCCTTGATTGCTGGTATAATTAATTTATGTCTGAAGTTCTTTGCTGGCTTTTATGTTAAAGGACCTACCTACAGATGAGAATGGGGAATCGAAGTCTTTCACTATTATTTTATCAGAACCTATGTGGCTTTTTATGGTTTTTGGTATTTTTGTATTAAATTGTGAGCACCAAGTTTCAGGGTATAAATATTTAAATTCTTATACCTTCTTGAGGGATCGTCTCTTTATTACTATGTAGTGGCCTTCTTTGTCTCTTCTGACTAATTGATTTTATGTCTACTTTATGGTATCACAATACCAGCTTGTTTATAGCTTCTGTTTGCTTAGTAGTTTGATATCCATCCCTTGATTCTGAGTTTTTGGATATATTTGTCTATGAAGTGTTTTTGTTGGGAAACAACAGAAAGATCTTTCTTTCTTTTCTTTCTTTCTTTCTTTCTTTCTTTCTTTCTTTCTTTCTTTCTTTCTTTCTTTCTTTCTTTCTTTCTTTCTTTCTTTTCTTTTCTCCTCCTCCTCCTCCTCCTTCCTCNTTCCTCCTCCTCCCCCTCCTCCTCCTCCTCCTCCTCCTCCTCCTCCTCCTCCTCCTCCTCCTCTTCTTCTTCTTCTTCTTCTTCTTCTTCTTCTTCTTCTTCTTCCTCTTTTTCTTGGTCTTTTTGAGACAGGGTGTCCCTGTGCCTCTGGCTGTCCTGGAACTTGCTATCTAGACCTGGCTGGCCTTGATCTGCCTGCCTCTGCCTCCCAAGTGCTAGGATTAAAAGTGTGTATCGGGCTGGAGAGATGGCCTAGCGGTTAAGAGCGCCAACCGCTCTTGCAGAGGATCCGGGTTCGATCCCCAGCACCCACATGGCGGCTGAGAACCGTCTGTAACTCCAATTCCAGGAGAACTCCAGTTCCAGGGTAATCCGACACCCTCTTCTGACCTCCGCGGTATTGCACGACACGGGTGCACAGACCTACACGCAAACAGTACATTCATGCACATAAGTAAATAAAATAAAATAATTAAAAAAAAAAGTGTGTATCACCACACACCCTGTGGATCTTGTTTTTTTTTTTTTTTAATCTGTTCATTTAATCTGCATCTTTTAATTGATATATTGAAGCCATTTCATTTAAGGGTGTTATTGAGACTGTATTGCTGAATTCTTAGTAATTCTTTTCTTCCTCCCTGTTAGTATTAGGGGTTTGCTGGTTTGGTGTGTTGTTCATGGTGGGCTGCTTTCTGGTTCTTTTCTCTGTATCTTTTTCTCCCAGTGCATTCTTTCAAGTGTTCTTATTGGTGATATTGTTGTATTCTTCCCGTATACAGAATTATTTTGAACAGTTTTTCAGTGTTGGTTTTGTTGGTGCAAATCGCCTTAATTTATGCTTGTCTGGAAATATTCCTGTTTCTGTATCAATTTTAAGAGAAAGCATTGCTGTGTGTATCTGTCTTTGTTGACAATTATTTACTTTCAGGGATTGAACAATATCATTCTATACTTTCCTGGCTTTTAGGATCACTAATGAAAGCTATGATGGTGTTTATGCTTTTGTATGTGAGTTATCATTTTTTGCTTACAGTTTTAAATATTGTTTTTTTAATATTTTTTACATCCTCACTATGATATATCATGGAAAGTTTATCTGGCCATGTCTATGTTGGGTTTTAAATATCTCTTCTGCTTGGATGCTCATTTCTTTGTCTAGATTTGAAGAATTTTCTGCTATAATTTTATTGAATAATAAACTTTGTAGACTATTGAATAAACTGTTTATGTTTTCAGAATTTATATCAGCTCCTTCTCCTACCCTGTGGATTCTTAGGTTTGGTCACTTGAATGTGTCTCATCTCACCCTTGGGGAGAATCATCAAGAAATAAATGACAGTAAATACATATGAGGATGTGAGGAAAGAGGAACATGTATTCACTAGTGGGAGTGAAACTGGCATGACTCCTGTGTGTGGAAGCTCAAAAAAAAAATAAGATTACCATATGACCGAGCTATACCACTGCTGGGCAAGCAACCAAAGAGGATTATAATGATTCCTACCACAGAGATACTTGCATATTCATGTAATCATTGGTCTAGTCACAATAGCAAGAAAATGATACCAGCCTGAATGTCATAAGCACATGAATGGATAAGGAAAATGTGGTACATATTCATGATGGAATTAAATCATGAAATTTGTAGAAAGTGTATGGGTCTGGAAATTATTATATTAGCTGAAGTAACCCAGACTCAGAAAGATAAACACCACATGTTCTCTCTTATATATGGATCTTATATTTTATTTTTTTAGATACATGTATGGGTATAAGTCATGAAGCTAGAATAGGGCTTTGAGGGGAGAAAGGAGGAAAAGAATTTGTAAGAGATGAGACAAGGGATTTAAGAAACAGTAACAGAATGCATATGACATGAAAATGGAAAGAGACCCGGAGGAGAGAGGGTGTTTAGTGTTGGGAATTATTGTGCAAGGCAATGGGGGAGGCTGACAGAGGAGGAAGAGAAACAAAACAAAGTGAATGAAATGCTTTCCATGTTCAATAGAAAAGGCAAATGGATACCTTCCTAATCTCTGACTTTCAGCAGGGCCTCCAGGCTAAGCCCTTCCCTCTCAGTTGCAGGTGTGTCTTTGTCTCATTTACCCCTTGGCTTCAAACTTCTATTCTCCCCTTTCCTTGACCACCTCCTTCTCTTCTATCCCTTCCTTAACTCTCAGGGTTTAACCTAAGCCCACTTTTCTACTTTCTTCCTATGCAATATCATCCCATCCCATGTTCATAAAAACTGATGGCACTCAAATTCACTTAACATTTTCAAACTCTTTTTTCCACACTGGGTTTGCGTAATAAAAATGCTATTGAATACTTCCATTTAAGTGTTTTGCTGGCCAGACAATTACTATTTAATAATCCTGAAACATAACTTACTCATATTAACTAATTTTTTTTTTTAATAAAGGTCTTGTTATGTAGCCCAGGATGGCCTTGAACTTGTGATCTTGCATCAGCCTCTTCATTGCTGAGATTGCAACAACATGCCTAGGTATTAATTCTTTTAACTGATACTTGAAAACATAAAAATACATATTAATTAATAACATTTCGATAGGTACTACAGGATTTCTATACATGTATACACTGAGTAAAAATAATGAAAATCTTTATTTCACCAATAAAAATCTATCCTTTATTTCATATAAAGATATGATATCATCATCTTCTCAGCTTTCAGACTCTTGAACATTCTGTGTCTCTTGTAATCTACATCATATCTCTTATCAAGTTGTGTTAATTAGTCATCCAGCATTAATTAAAATCTATCCATTAGTGTCCATCTTTTTGCCTGAGTGATCACAGTCCTACTTACTCTCCCTCTGCTTCCGCATCTCCTCTGTATTTACTTCCAGCAACCAGAATGTTTTAAATGTGGAATGATCGCACGACACGGGTGCGCAGACCTGCATGCAGACAATACATTCATACACATAAAAATAAAAAAAAAATAAATAAAAAAAATGTGGAATGATTATTAGTTTCTTATTCTTCAATGTATGGGTTTAGCCTACAAATATCCACATTACCGCTTATTCTACAATTAAGCAAATCTGCAACTCATTCAATATGATCTAGTACTGTGCTAAGCTCATCCAAATCTCTAAGATATGGAACTTATCTTCAGTCTCAGGGCCTTTCCATCTGCTGGTTATCCCACTTGAAGTATTTATTCTATTATTAACGCATTTTAGTTTTCTTTTCCTCGAGGTCCTTGCCCAGAATAGTCTTTTTTTTTTTTAAATCTTTTTGAGAAAAGGTTTCCCTGTAGCCCCAGCTGGCCTGGAACTCACTCTGTAGACCAAGCTGGCCTTGAATTCATAGAGATCCGCCTGCCTCTGCCTCTTAAGTGCTAGGATTAAAGGAGTGCACCACCATACCCCACCAGAATAGTTTTTCTTAGTCACACATGTACCTGTTCTCATTATCTAACACAGCCTTCCAATTCCTTTATAATTCTTAGCTAGCTTTCTGATTTGCTTCTCTGTCCCTCAAGACAACTGTTTTTCAAAACATTTAAGAACTGGATGTCGGAGTCTGTAACATGGTATTTTGATTTTCATTGTGTGGATTGTCCCCCCTTGGCATGAAGTTTTTAAATAGCTTCTTAGGTGGTTTAATGGGTGGCAGCCAAGACGCAGAATCATTCGCTGTTCTGGACTTTTGTTTCTCAAAAGCTGTGGCAGATCAGCACCATTCCACCATTTGTGAACTTGTTGGAAATGGAAATTCACTCCAGGTGCTTTGGAGAACTGCTAAGGTTTAATAACTCTTATCTTATAATGAGTGCCATGATGGTTGATTCTTGTCATTCAGACATTGCATTGTCATTGATCTAGTCGGCACAGTAGCTATTTTCATCAAAAAATGACTAGTCCGTAATATCTATCTATCTATCTATCTATCTATCTATCTATCTATCTATCTATATCTATCTATTAGATCTAATCTATATATATCATCTGTAAATCTATATAAATGTATTACATAAATGATATAATGAACTAACATTTTCTCTTGCAGAACTGAATTCAAATTCTCTGACTACAATGCAGTTCTTTCCGTTAAGAACTAGGGATGAATTTGTTCTACTATTCCTGACTAAGAAAATATATTACAATAGAAAGAGAAGAGCAGAAAATAGCGTTGTTTCCTGAACTGCTGCCCCAGCAGTTCTATTTCTCAGCCTCATTTATATTGCTCCTAACACTTTAGCACTGGGTGTTTTGACAAGTGTGCTATTTTCCCTTCTGCCTCTGATTCAGAGGTGGCAAAATGAAGAGGCTATTTATTAGATTTCATTGGTAATGGATTAGCACACACATTTATTTTCACTTAATTTCCCAGTGAGTGGGTCACTAATAATTGTACCATCAAATTACAGGATACTTGCCTTTTATTGGATGAGTTTCTGTGTTTTACATGTGAACAATCCTCTATTAGAAGCCTCATTGCTATTATCTGCACCTCCTCCCCAGCACCATCTGGAAACTTCACCATTTTCAGAAGGCAAGTTGCATCCTCCTCCATTCTTAGACATTTTATCATGCTGAGAATGCTCAGGCACTTGGAGACCTGTCATGATTGGTTGGATAGAGAAAAAGGAAAAGATTTTCTACTCTAATTCTAGTGTGAAGTTGATGTATAAGCCAGAGAGAAACAATGATATTAGTTCAAGCTGCTCAGAAGTGAATTATGCCTCCCCTTGGATTGTGTTCCTAACAAACAACCAAAAGCTTCTCCTGGGGGTGGATGCTAATTCTGCAGCTCAGACTTTTTTCTGCTATTATTTTCTATAATGAATCATTCTCCAAGACCTCAGGGAAAAAGAATATTATAGCTCTATATTGGCTGAAATGGCTGTGCCTACATTCTCCTCCCCTGCCAAGGGTACTTGGGAGAGCTTTCCATCCAGATCAGCAGGGCTTATTAGAAGCACATTCTATGGATTTCCTGTAGGGGCAGCAGCTTTGAAGGGCACAACAAAGACTTTCTCAACAAAGATGCTCTTGGTCTTCAGTAGTAGAAATTCTCAGCTGTAGCCATTCTATTAAAAGACAGAGAAGGATGATACTATATAGGTAGATTTATTTCTATCTCCTTTCTTCCTGTTTCCATATTTTTGATGGTATTTGTGGTTAGCTTAATATAGATAAGTTATTTTCAAATCTGAATGGGAGGGAAAATTGAGGTCACAAATTACCATGGACTCTCCTTACCTCTTTCCAGGAATTAGGAAAAGCAGATGTTTATGCAGAAGGACAAGAGGAAAAATATGAAGCTGAAGACCTTCTATATGGTCTGAAGACTGACTGGGTAGCTATTTGTTTAATGGGCATCTTTTCTGGAAACTGAGCTTATAACTAGCAAACTCTCCGGACATGATAAGCAAAATCATGAGCATGCAGATTTAACAAGTCATCTGCTTAGTTTGATAGAATTTGTGGTGGTATGAACATCTTGATAACCTATATTCCAAAATAAGTACTGTCTCATTAACAATCTGGATACATTTTTTAAAAATTTGCTCTTTATAAATTCCCCAATATTCACCAAGGCTCAGGGAACACAACATAGAAAGAATTGGAGTTAGACGACAGGAAGAAATGCTGTGGTAGATAGATGACATTCCTATTACACTCATGAACTCAGAAGCTGTGTTACCTGCATAAGACCTATAAAAGATCAACCCAGTAAAAATTCCATTGTAGATGGGATTGATGATATCTAGCCCCAACCTTTTACTTAGGAACTGTTGGCAGTTAATAGATGCTGGGGAGGGGAGAGTCATTCTTCTTTAAGGGTGTGTCCACTGGTAGGTTTCCCATGTTCTAGAGGATGGTGTGCACTCATACTTATGCACATATGGGCAGAACTAATTGGACTTAGTGGGTTATCAAAAAAAAAGGAACGATTTGAAGTTAGGAGGAAGGAAGAGGCATGGGGGATACAGGAGAGTTAGAAGGAAGAAATGGAGCATACGTTGTATGCATGCTTGAAATTCTCAAAGAATAAAACAGTATAATATAACACAAACTTGACTCAATAGGCCTTAATATATAGGATAGAGTACATGAAATCTGGTAGGGGACAGCAGGGGTGCAGGTAGGGGAGGAATTGTAAATGTGATCAAATATATTGTATGATGTTTGCAAAAAAATTCAATAAAAGTGTAAGCTTGTCATGGTGGGGCCATGATTTTAATTACAACACTCATGAGGCAAAGGCAGATGGAGCTCTGTGAATTCAAGGCCAGCTAGGGCTACACAGTCAGATCCTGTATCAGTAAAACAAAACAAACAAAGTATAAAACATTGACATTTTTAACTAAATTTACACTTTATGTAAATTCTCTTTACAGTCCATAAATGTAACTAAAAAGATAGGAAGTTAACTAAAGAGATAAGTTATTTTTTCTTGGAAATAAGGGAAATGGTGGGTCTCTCTCCTCTCTCTCTCTCTCTCTCTCTCTCTCTCTCTCTCTATATATATATATATATATATATATATATATAATGTAACAATTTTTGTCTTGTCCACTTCTCTCATACTAAAACTACCATGGTTTGAACATTTGTCCTCAATCTCATTCTAAATTTAATGACCACGTAACACACGTAAGTGTGAACCCTGGCAAGTGTAATTAGGTCAGTAAGCTTGACCTTCAGGAGGTGCTGGGCTGAGTGCTGCAGTTGTAAAAGGGGGGGAGTCTGGACCCAAGGTTTTCTCTTTCTCTGTCTTTCCTTTTATCTTTTACAATGGGATGAAATAGAAAGATGGGTCTTGCCAGATGCCTCAGTTTGGACCCATTGGCAGGCCCAAAATCAAAGCCCAATTTCCGTTTATCCATTTAAATGTAGTCTGTTTGTTACATACTCTTAGCTGTTTTTTTAATTCTCTGACAATAAAACAAACTAAGACAAATACAATCATAGGTGATACTCAACTGATTTCCTCTAATTATTGTCTAGATAATGCAATCACTTTTAGAAAGTTTCAAAGTTAATATAACCGTTGTTTTGGAACTTTTTGCTGCTTGATTATCGACACACATCTTTGGATGAAGTATCATTAAGTATAGGGAAATCAAAGACTGAGATGACTGCTACTAGTATATGTATATATCTATATATATATATATATATGTGTGTGTGTGTGTGTGTGTGTGTGTGTGTGTGTGTGTATTTACAAAAGATTTGAATGAGAAAGTTCTTAGTGGCCTTTGTTAGATTTATAATGACACAAACCCCAGATAAAAACAGGCACACCAGGCTTAGTCACTCTGGGAACATATTTACTTCAGGAATTGCCAGGGCATGGCAGCTGTTGGCACCTGGAGGGGCAGCCAGCAATATGGTGATGAGGAATGCCCCTTTATAGACACTAGGTGGGGCCTCAGGTAAAGGGGAAGCAGTCATAAGATTGACGGCCTCTCGAGGAAGTGGACATCTTGTGTGTCCACTTGAGATTCTGGGAAACCAGACCTAACATTCCAGCCTTTTGATTATGATAAGGGAATGGGGTATTGTTCTTGTTTCTTTATCTGCTTCAGAGCTGAGAGGGGACAGAGTCTCAGGGGAGAAGGGAGTTTCAGGCTGGAGGGTTAGAGTCTGGTCTCCATCTTGGCTGCTCTGGATGCCTGGTATTTTGGGTCCAGATTGATAGTGGCCAGTAGTTAGTGGACAGTTTTTCTGCAACTGAAAAGACAAGCTAGTTAAATCTTATATGAGTGTACTGGTTCACAGACTTCGCAGTATCAACAGGGGGTCTAGTGGGTGGCATTAGCAATTGGAGGGTCCCTGTTTACAGTCTACAGAGGAAAGGAAGACCGGTACTTTATTCTGTGGAACTGGAAAAAAAGTTTCAGTACACAGGGCTCCAGAATGAGAGCCAGCATAACCATGAAAATATAAAAGGTGGTGTTTTCTAGCATGTATAAGTTATTTCATTTTTTTTCTTAGAGGGGATATGGTACCTGATTATGAAATGTGGAAGCTGGTTCTCTAGAGAAACATACAGGCAAGCCCCAGGGGGTTCCAATAAAAATGTTAGGTTCCTTTTTGAAGGGAGATCCGGTGAGCATCAGCTATGCCAGACCCAAAGCATCTCAACCCCCAACCAAGTTCATGGCACCATTATGTTAGATTTATAAAGGTGCAAACCCAGGCTTAGACACTTCAGGAACATATTTACTTAAGGAATTGCCAGAGCATGGCAGCTGTTGGCACCTGGTGGAGCAGCCAGCAAGCAACTGAGGTACACCTTTTTATAGACACTGGGTGGGACTTCAGGTAAAAGGGAAAAGGTTGTAAGATTGACACCCTCTGGAGGACGCGGACATCTGTGTGTCCCTTGGGATTCTGGGAAAGCCAGACCTAATAGCCTTATTAATAATAACTGCAAATTTGAACCTTAAATGAACATCAACAAAAGAATGGATATGAAGGATTTATAGAACAGACCATGATGCAGTAAGAAACAGGAAATATTGACACAAAAAATGACATGGTCGCATCTCACAGACATGTTGAACAAAGTAATTCATATTCTATGGTTCCAAAAGTAAATGTTCAATAAGATGCAAAATTAATGTGCGATGCTGAGCCAGAATCAGGACAGTCATTGTCTATGAATGATTGTGGATAGAAAACTGACTGGGAAATAAAATTTTTAGGGATAAAGAAAGATTTTATGTCTTGATCTAAGTGATTGCAATCTTTGTGGTCAAAATGCCACAGCCCCTAAGATAGACAGCCATGGGAGACAGATACCAAGATGGGGAGAGACAGGAACAGTCAAGCTCAGAGCTTCAAGTAGCAGGATGCTACCATAGTGAATGGTGCGGTCATGAGTAGACTTACCTTTGGTTCATAGGAGCCCAGCCCATCATGGAGAATGACTGTGAACACTGACAGACAGTCTGACATATTCTTTGGCCTACCTGCTGCAAAGTTACTGCTTGCAGGACTGACGGGTATGAAGATGAATCTTATAAAGAGGGAGAGAAAAGAGCAGGAGATTAAAAAATTCTAAGTGTACAAAGAACAAAAAATGTACATAGAATTTGACTTTTTATCAGGGTATTTTTTTTTATTTTATTTATTTCTAAATGTGTATCAATGTACTGTCTGCATGTAGGTTTGTGCACCCTTGTCGTGCAATGCCGCGGAGGTCAGAAGAGGGTGTCGGATTACCCTGGAACTGGAGTTCTCCTGGAATTGGAGTTTCAGACGGTTCTCAGCCGCCATGTGGGTGCTGGGGATCGAACTCGGGTCCTCTGTAAGAGCGGTCGGCGCTCTTAACCGCTAGGCCATCTCTCCAGCCCCCTTTATCAGGGTATTTAGTGATTTTAATGATGAGCCCATTTCTTTGTTTCTGATTTTGTTTTATTTTTATTTATTTATTTATTTTTTGAGACAGGATAGAATAAAACCAGGCTGTCTTCGTACTTCAAGGATGATCTTGAACTCCTGTTGGAACCACAGGCATGTGCCACCATGCCTGGCTTCTGAGTAGATTTTAAAAGCATTGGAACTGGGGCTTAGAGGACAGCACGTCCAGGCAGCCTCAGTGACCAGCAGGGTCAGCATGCACTTCAGTGAACCAGTGTCATGGGGGCAGCATGTCCAGGTGTCCTCAGTTTAGGGGTTCACAGTGGCATCTCACAACAGGATCACCGAGGGGGAGTGAGAGCAAAGTCACATTGCACTGCCCAGCTTAAGTAGCTGGTAGCCAGGCAGGGGGAGCGAACTTGGTCCCAGAAGCTAATCTCAGGTTTGTGCCTGGGGTCCCCATTCACGGCCAGGTAGTAATCTGCTATCTGAGTTCATGCTCTGGTACTAGGCAGGTAAGGTCAGGCTTCTGAACCTCCTCTGCCTGCCTAATCAGCCGTGCATGTTTAGATTTGGGCTCTCCTGGGGCCCCTTCCCTTGCTGGGTTCAGAGCTCCTGCTAGTGCTCTGGGGTTGTTAGCTGAACAGCCTTGGGATAGTGCAGTTTCTGACTAAACTAAATTAACTTTCTTATTTTCTAAAGTTACATTTCAAATCCACACATGTACAGGTGTTTGCTTCCTCCACTCTTCATTGCATTGGGAGAAACTTCTTGGCTCCCTTGAAAAATAAATAAAAATTTAAAACAGAAATAATAAATCCTTGCTGTTTTCAAGCAAAAAAAAAAAAAAAAAAAAAAAAAAAGAAATTAACGCACAAACGCAATGTGTGAAGTGGGGAATTAGAGAAGTGAGAGAATCTCCCCTGCCCATAGGCAGAGTGTGGCCAGCAGAGGTTCCTTATGCAAGAAAGGAAAGAGTCTACCTAAATGGTAGGAAAGACAAGTTATCCAACTTCAACTAATCCCCACTTCCTCCAACTCTCAGATTCTGGATTTAAAGGCACTAAAAAGAAACAATACTTCATCTTTTACTGTCCTTCTCTGGCAGGAGGGTAGAGAGGCAAACTGGGAAGCCAGGCAATAAGCTACTGGCAGCCTTTTCTTAGGACAAATGCAACAGCCCTCAGAAGCCTCAAATCCTCTTGTGGATTTTGGTGGGATGTGATTCCTCTGGGCTGGTTAAGCAGTGGCAAGAAACCAACTCTGCCTCTCTGCATGACTCAGTCAGAAGTGGCTCTGGGACACCTAGAGAGAGAATCTATTGTTTAAATGGAGCTACCCTGAGGGAGTGAGAACCAGAACAGCCATGAGTCAGGGAGCCTGATTTAATTTGCCATAGCCCCAGGGCATGAGGCAGCCCTGGGAGGCTGGGTGAGGAGCACTAGGCCAGACACTGACAAGCTAGTGTGTAGGCAGCAGGAAGCTCAGACAAGGACATGCGTAACTCACCCTCAGTGGCCAGGAGCAGATCCCTTCAACTGAGAATAGCACTGGCGTGTACTAAATTCCCAGTCTGATGTCACTGGACGGATCAAACCATATCAACTTCTGCAGCCACTTATCTACCTTTCATGGCTGTGGAGCCTGAGAACTATGACATTCATTATTCCATCAGGGCAACTGATACCAACCACGGGCATGTGCCACCAATGCCTGGCTTTGAGTAGATTTTAAAAGCATTGGAACTGGGGCTTAGAGGACAGCACGTCCAGGCATCCTCAGTGATAAGGACCAGCAGGGTCCAGCATGCACTTCAGTGAACCAGTGTCATGGGGGCAGCATGTCCAGGTGTTCTAGCTGAGGTGTTTCGCAGTGGCATCTCACAACAGGACAACCGAGGGGGAGTGAGAGCAAAGTCACATTGCACTGCCCAGCTTAAGTAGCTGGTAGCCAGTCAGGAGGGGAGCGAACTTGGTCCCAGAAGCTAATCTCAGGTTTGTGCCGGGTCCCCTTCACGGCCAGGGGTTATCTGCTGCTGAGTTCATGCCGGTCTAGGGCGGGCATTCAACCTCTCTCTGGCCGCCTAATCAGCGTGCATATTTAGTTTGGGCTCTCCTGGGGGCCCTTCCCTGCTGGGTTCAGAGCTTCCTGCTAGTGCTCTGGGGTTGTTAGCTGAACAGCCTTGGGATTATGTGCAATTTCTCGACTAAGTAAATTAACACTTTCTATTCTCTAAAGTTACATTTCAAATCCACACATGTACAGGTGTTTGCTTCCTCCACTCTTCATTGCATTGGGAGAAACTTCTTGGCTCTCCTGACAAAAATAAATAAAATTTTAAAAACAGAAAAATAAATCTTCTGTAAAAAAAAAAGCAAAAAGCAAAAAAAAAAAAAAAAAAAAAAGAACTTAACCACAAACCGCAATGTGTGAAGTGGGGAATTAGAGAAGTGAGAGAATCTCCCCTGCCCATAGGCAGAGTGTGGCCAGCAGAGGTTCCTTATGCAAGAAAGGAAAGAGTCTACCTAAATGGTAGGAAAGACAAGTTATCCAACTTCAACTAATCCCCACTTCCTCCAACTCTCAGATTCTGGATTTAAAGGCACTAAAAAGAAACAATACTTCATCTTTTACTGTCCTTCTCTGGCAGGAGGGTAGAGAGGCAAACTGGGAAGCCAGGCAATAAGCTACTGGCAGCCTTTTCTTAGGACAAATGCAACAGCCCTCAGAAGCCTCAAATCCTCTGTGGATTTTGTGCGGATGTGATTCCTCTGGGCTGGTTAAGCAGTGGCAAGAAACCAACTCTGCCTCTCTGCATGACTCAGTAGAAGTGGCTCTGGGAACCTAGAGAGAGAATCTATTGTTTAAATGGAGCTACCCTGAGGGAGTGAGAACCAGAACAGCCATGAGTCAGGGAGCCTGATTTAATTTGCCATAGCCCCAGGGCATGAGGCAGCCCTGGGAGGCTGGGTGAGGAGCACTAGGCCAGACACTGACAAGCTAGTGTGTAGGCAGCAGGAAGCTCAGACAAGGACATGCGTAACTCACCCTCAGTGGCCAGGAGCAGATCCCTTCAACTGAGAATAGCACTGGCGTGTACTAAATTCCCAGTCTGATGTCACTGGACGGATCAAACCATATCAACTTCTGCAGCCACTTATCTACCTTTCATGGCTGTGGAGCCTGAGTAAACTATTGGACATTTCATTATTCCATCAGGCAACTGATTACCCAGCACAAATCTTTTTTTTTTTTTAACATAAAAATATTTTTATTGTTTTGGTGGTTTCTTTTACATCATTTCTCAGTCCACGTTAGGCACACTTCCTTTTCCCATGCCCCCCCACCCCACCCCATTCATGCATTCTGCCCACACATGTTCTTGCTTTGTCCAGTCTTTTTAAGTTTTTTCTGCAGAGGTTTATTGTTTGGGGCAGATTAAGTTACTGTTTCTGTCAGTTCTTTGATCCAGTCTTTATGTTCATTGTTGTTCCCTCTGTTTGTAATGTTCCACAGTATATGATTATATATATGATAATCATACTATATATGATATATATATATCAATAACTAACTGATCACAATAAAAAAAAATTCATACATATATTATATTAAATATAATATGTATATTATAGAAAAAAAAAAAAAAAAATATATTATATTATATTATATATATAAATTATGACTTTTGGGCTAGTGCCTAGAGACGGCCTAGCAGTTGAGACCCGACCTGCTGCTTGCAGAGGACCTGGGTTCGCATCCCCAGCACCACAGGGTGGCTGAGAACTGTCTTTTAACTCCAGTTCCAGGGGGAATCTGCACCTCTTCTGACTCTCCGTGGCATGCATGACATGGTCAAAAAAAACCAACAAAATAGGGACCATGTGGACAGTAACAAACGAAAAAAAATAATAAAATAACTAAATAATAATAAAACTAAAAAAAACAACTTTAAGTAGCCATAGAGAAAATTTTTTTTTTTTTTTCTTTTTTTCCTCTCAGTTATGTTTAATACTTTTTTTTTTTCCTCTTTTATTTGTTATTTTTTTTTTAATTCTTATTGATGGTTTGTGCTATTTTATACATCATTTTCCAATTCAGATTCAGGCATATTTTCCCTTCTCCCTTCCCCCCCACCCCCACCCCATCCCAGATCCTGTTATTCTGCCATAACTGTCCTGCATCTTTCAGGTTTCTATTTTTTTTCATTTTTTTAGCTTATAATGATTAATCCATGAGTATAAGATCCTTCGTGCAAAACCACTCTATAGACTGTTGTGCCCAAACCCCCACAATCCCACCATTCAGTTGGAGGTTGACAGGTTGTTTGTTCAATCAAGTTGTCAAATGAGTGTCCAGATCTAATCGCTGTAGTTTCACCGTTTCACCCCAATCGCAGCCTTTACATTCTACCACGCCCCCCTTCCGCAGATTGTTCCCTAGGCTTAGAAAAGGGGCACAGGTGGATGAGAAGTAAAACTGTCCAAAAAATAGACTAAAACATCCAGGCCAAAAAAAACAAGAAACAAAAAAAAAAAAAAAAAAACAAAAAAAATATATATTTTAATATGNAATATCTTATCAGATCATAATGACATAAAACTAGAAATCAATAGGGAGAGAAACTATACAAATACCTGAAGACTGGACAGTATTGTCTATAATGAACTGTAGGTCATGGATGAAATCAGACAGGATATTATTTGATATTATTAATATTCTATAAAATTCCTTGAATCATACTGGGAGTGATGGGCACATCTTTAATCCTAGAACATGAGTTCAAGGCTATCCTGGTCTACTTAGTGAGTTCCAGGCCAGCCAGCGCAGTATAGTGAGAACTTATTTGAAAAAAGAAAATGAATTCTTATAAACACATGAAAGCATAAGCATGAATAACTTATAAGAATCTTTGGCATAAACTTAAGGATGTTTTAAGTGGGAAATTCACATGATGAGCATTTATATTAAAAGAATAAACAGCCGGGTGTGGTGGTGCATGCCTTTAATCCTAGCACTTGGGAGGCAGAGGCAGATGGATCTTTGTGAGTTCAAGGCCAGCCTGGCCTACAGAGTGAGTTCCAGGCCAGCTGGGGCTACAGGGAGACCCTATCTTGAAAAGACCCCCCCAAAAAAAACAACAAAGACAGAAATTTCAAATGTCATAATATGTTGCATCTCAGGGTCTGCATGTGCAGACTTGTTGTGCTGTACTCACAGAAGTCAGAGAAGACTTTGGATTTCCTTGGAACTGGAGTTACAGAGGGTTGATAGGCACCATATGGGTGCTGGAATCAAACCGGATCCTATGCATGAGCAACCACGGAGCCATTTCTCCAGCCCCAACATTAAAAAATCATAAAAAGAAAACATCATTGTTTTAAAAATTTCAAGAAGCACAATAAAGTGAAAGGGATCCTGGAGTGAAGCAATTGGCTGGGGTTTTAAAAGACTTGAAAGCATTTTGGTCATGAAAGTGGAATGGGTACCATAAGAGTGGAGAAACAGATATATTTTTTTTTACTTTATTTATTTATTTTTTTAATTGATGCTTTGTGTATTTCATACATCATTTTCCAATTCAGTTCAGGCGTATTTCCCTTTCCTTTCCCCCCCATCCCAACCCACCCCATCCCAGATCATGCATTCTGCCATAACTGTCCTGCATCTGAGAAACAGATCTTAAAGATGGGAGAGGGATTTAAAGAGAGGACAGTGGACTGCTCATGTCATGAAAACAAAAGGACTATTTTGAGGAAAGGAAGGGAAACAGCAGAGTGGGGACAGGGGTGAGTGAGGCTGTTGTAGAAGAAGGGACTCAAATGATAATGACATATTATGATGCCATAATGAAATCCATTTGCACTGTATGCTTAGAATATTAATAAAAACAGAGCTATGTAGAAGAAAAGTAAAAGTTACCAAAGATGATGGGCTAGAGCAATGACAGGTCTTAGAGGAAAGTTCATAGTTATGAGTGTCTACATTTTTTAAAATAAGAGGGAATTCAAATATATAAATTTGATGTATTTTACAGTCTTGAAAAAAATAACAAACTAAGTTCAAAATAAGGAGGCAGAAGAAATAATCAGGATCAGGGCAGAAATGAATGTAGTAGATACTAGAAAAGTAATACAATGGATCAGTGAATCAGTGGCTTTTTTTTAAAGTCAACGAATTCAGCCCAGCTATCCAAGAAAGAAGCCCAAAATTAATAAATTTAGAGATAAAAAAGTCCACATTACAATAAAAAAAAATACAATGAAATCCAGAGTACCATTTAGGGAATATTTTGAAACTTCTATTCTAAAATGATGGAAACTATAGATGAAATGATAACATTTTCAGTCATAAATGGCCAGAAACCAAAATTAAATCTAAGTCAGGCTTGGCATACATGCATTTGATCCTTGGTAGGCAGAGGCAGGCAGAGGCAGGCAGATCTCTGAGAGATCTAGGACAGCCTGGTCTACATAGCAAGTTCTAGGCTAGCCATGGTTATAAGGAGAGCTTGTCTCAAAAAGACAAAAAAAAAAAATCTAATAGTTATAAACATTGTAAACAGATAGTGAACAGTGAGGTTGAAGTAGTTATAATTTCTCTACAAATAATAGCCCAGTATTGTGTGGATTCCCTGGTAAAATGTATCAGATCATTAAAGAAAAGCTAACATCAGTGGTTCTCAAACTATTCATAAAGTATAAAGGGAAGAGGTTCTTCTAAAACAATTTAATGAAGCTGGTATTACACTGATACCCACTAACAACAACCAAAAAAGAAAAAAGAAAAAAGAAAAAAAACTTTGGGCAAATTTTCCTAATTAATGTTAAGTGAAAAAATTCTCTGTCATCCGACGTTTACCATCTGGTGTTCCTTTAAATGTATGACTCGCATGCTTGTGCTGCCTTCCACTACATGTTCTTCCCCCCTGGACCAGGGCTTGCAGCTCTGGGATGCTGCAAGTCTCAGAACTGTTCCTGGCCAGCTGGTTAACAGTCCCTGGGCTTGAGCAGTAAGCAGGGGGTGGGGGTGGGGGGGATAGGAAATAAGACCCGGAGGAGTCTTAACTCAACATTAAATCTTGCAGGGGGCTGGGACACATAGAATTGGGGGTTGGGGCAGGCGATTAGGACAGGCGGGACTTCAGGCTATTTGCTCCAGATCACTCTGGGAGCATGACAGTGCTTTGCCCAAGGCATCAAAAACAGTTTCAAAGACAATTTGGCATTGGGGCAGGTTTCACAGGCAAGCAGGATATCAGTAGGAGTCCAGGCTTGGAAGCTGCTTGCTGACTCCTTTAAGTGTTTCTGCCAAAAGAATACCTACAATTCTCAGTAAAATACTTTTCAACCAAGGGAACAACACATTAAAGGGATCACAACATGATTAAGTTGGTTTAATTCCAAAGATACAAGCATATGTCAACACACAAAAATCAATAAATGTAATATAGTACATAAAGTAACTGAGGTGCAGAAATCCCATGATCATTTCAAGGGATACAGAAAAGGCCTTTGATTAGGTTCAACATCTCTTCATTTTTAAAACCTCCGAAGAAAGTAGCAATGCAAGGAAATATCTCAGCACAATGAAAGTCACTTATGACCTGGGGCTAGTGAGATGTGTCTCACCCCCATACACACATAATAATAACAATAAATTTAATTTTAAAAATTCCAAGTTATATATGACCAATCTATAGTGAATGTCATACCAAATTGGGAAAAACTAAAAGGATATTTTCTGAAATTAGGAACATGGTAAACATACAATTTCACTCATATTCAATATAGTCTTAGCTGGAGCAATAAATCAAGAGAAAGAAATAGGATACAAATAAGAAAATGTGAAAGTACCTCTAATGCTCAAAAGACCCTAAAGACTCTCCTATTGCCAGAACTGATTCTTACTTGAAGTATTTGAATAATTTTAAATACTACTAAACTGTTGTTGTTTATTAAGAAAGGGTCTCATGTAGCCCAAGCTATTCTTCAACTTGTTATATAACTAAGAATGACCCCAAACTCTGATCCTCTTCCTTCTTCCTCTCAAGTGCTGGCTAAACCTTAACTCTATATGCCTCAATCTCTTTATTTTACTTTATTTTTTTATTTATTATTTTTTGTGCATCAGTGTAATGCCTTCCCGTGCATAAGTGCACCCATGTCATGCAATGCCCATGGAGGTCAGAAGGCATTAGAATCCCCTAGAACTGGACTTATACACAGTTGGTATCTGCCATGTAGGTGCTAGGAATCAAACCCAGATCCTCTTCAAGAGCCTCCATCTCTGGAGAGATGCTAAACCATCACTCCAGCCCCAGATCTCAACTTTTTAACTGATATAATGGAAATAGTATCTAAATTTCTGTCCATTTGTTCCAACAAATATCCAAGAGGATATCATTTTTAATTGACAGAAACATAATTTTCACCATTCTAGAGACTGGTCTCTGAGTACAAGACGGCTTCTTGAACTCTGTGTCATTCCATGGAAAAAGCCACAAAAAAGCAGACAAGGTCTATGTTTTATGTTTGTTTCCTTTAACTTGTTTGACAAGAGGCTAATCTTTTCATGAGGAAAACCCTTCATGATTTCCTCAATTCTGAAAATACTTACTTCTATTTGTTGTATCAGAAATTAACTTTCAGTGGGCAATTTTGAGAAGACAGAAATATTTGATTGTGTAGTTTAAAAGTGATACTGAAATTAAGTCCTATTCAAATAAGAAGTCAATTTATGATTTCAATAGTATGCTTTGTATTTCAATTCTTCCTTTTCCTCATAAATTTCTGTAGATAATGCCTGTAGGCCTCTTGCCTCTAGTCTCATGTAGTCCACCTTCCAAGGCTTAGCTCAAGAAATAAATCATCTATACAACCTCTAGAACTCTTGTAATCATTGTCTTCATCTTCACTCTCCTCCTTCTCCTCCTCATCCACACATACAGACACAGACACCACACACACACACACGCACACACACACACACACACACACACACAGGTAAAATTTTACTCAGATAAAATTGGCTATATCTTTTTTGGTGCCAAAAGTACAGGAATTTGTTAAACATTGTATCTCCAGTATGTGGTGGCTATTTTTAAAGTAAACAAAGGAATGAACCAGTTTATTAATATGCAATAAGAGAGTGATTGGATTTTTTTCAGGATGAATGAGAAAAACTGAGCTTCTTCGGGATTACTTTCATTGCTGAAAGACACTTTTCTGAAGGGTCACTGGAGGATAGAGTCCTCCACATGCCAGTGGTCATCTTTTCATGCTCGCAGCCACTGTCTTCATACTTCAGATTATTAAAGTCATTTGTCTTTCATGTATTATATTTTGTATTTTAACTTAAGTCCAACTGATGAAAAATAATCTTCTTAAAGACAGAAAGATTCTTTGAGGATTGAGCTTTCCTGGCTGGATAGAGTGCCAGGATAGAAACCAAAAATCTTTGGTTGCATGGGTCAAACTAGTCTTTGGTGACCTTTAGGGGCTGTGGGCAGGGTGGGGAGAGATCACTCCATCACTAGGATTTCATTTTCTTTTGCTAACTCAAGGAAATACTATCTACCCCATTTAACCTCATAAATTAGAGAGGATCACACAAACATATATGATAATATTGTATGAAATGTAATACAAAATTGTGGAAGAATACATCACCATGAATCATTATAGGATACTGGTTAGAAATAAAATGAGCCCAGATAGGCCCATGCAGGTGTGCTAAAGCAGGCAGTGCCCTGGGATCACCCAGTGGGGAGGCCCCGCCTAGGTAAGCCGAAGCAGGTGGTGCTGTGAGACTACCCAGCAGGGTAGCCTGGGTCAGGTAGGCTTATAGAGACATGCTGAAGCAGGTGGTGTTCTGAGACCACCCTGCAGAGAGGCCTGGTCCTACAGGACCATGCAGCCAGCCCTGAGGAACCTGTACACTCACATCAAAGGGTGTGAGGTTCAAGCCGACCAGATTGTTACCACTCCTGAACCTCTGGAGAAGCTTCTGCCTAGAAGGGTGAGCACTTGCTGATCCCTCTAGTATAAAATCAAAAGTAAAAACCTGAAGCATAGACCACTCAGCCTTTCATAACTAATAAGAAGAGAACAACTCCTACAGTGAGGACTCTTAAGATCTGGAGGTAACCCAGGACACAGATCTTAAAAGAACTAATAGACATACTCAAAGAACACAAAGAAATGAAGGAATATAAAGAACACTGAGACAAATTAATCAAAGAACTAGAGAGAGAGAATAACAAACACCGGAAAGAAGTGGAAATACTGAAGAAATCTCAGTCTGAAATGAAAAAGGAAATCAAAAACTCACCTAGTCAACAGGAAAGAATGGGAGAAAGCTTCAGTAACAGAATAGATGAAGCAGAAAATAGAATTTCAAGACTGGAAGATAACATGGAAGAATTGGAGTGCTCAAGGAAAGATTATGAAAATTTTTAAAAAAACATAAGAGTAGAATAATCAGGAAATGTGACACACCATGAAAAGCCCAAACCTCCACATCATAGGTATAGAGGAAGGAGAAGAATGCCAGGATAATGGTATTAACCAGATCATCAACAGAAATATAGGAGAAAATTTCCCCGAATTGAAAAAAAAGTACCCATACAAATACAAGAAACACATAGAACACCAAACAGACAAGACCAGAAAAGAAATTCCCCATGCCATATCATAGTAAAAATTCTAGATACTCAAAACAAAGGCAGGATACTGAAAGCCTCAAGAGAAAAATAAGTTACATATTAAGGGAAACCCATCAGAATTACAGGTGACTTTTCAATGCAAACAATGAAAGCCAGAAGAGCCTGGACCAAAATATTCCCAGTATTTAATGACTATAGATGCTAACCCAGGTTAATTTATCCAGAATAAATGTCCATTATAGTCAAGGAGAAAGAAAAATCTCTCATGACATAAACAACATGAAAAAATACATGTCCAGAAAACCAACCATTCAGAAAATATTAAAAGCAATTCAGAGGAGAGAGGAAAGGAGCAACTATTCTCAAGCAGCAAGAGAGAATAATCAATGATGATATTACTGAGGATACAGAAACCTAGACTAAAAAATGCAAGCAGAAAATAAATTGAAAGGAAACAATACACATCTGTGGTGATTTGAATGAGTGTCCCCCATAGGCTGTAAGTATTCAGACATTTGTCTCCAGTTGGTGGCACTGTTTTTGGAGGTCTTAGAAGGTGTGGCCGTGCTAGAGGAAGTACGTTATTGGGGGCAGGATTAGTGAGTTTAACAAGCCTCGTGGTCTCCAGCCGCTCTCTCTGCTTCTTGTGCTCTTTGCGAGATGTGACCCTCGGTTTGCCGCTCCAGTCTCCAGCAGCCATGCCTCCCGCCACAATGGACTCTAATTCCCTGAAACCATCAATTCGAAGCTCAATAAACTCTTCCTTTTATAAGTTCCTTGGTCATGGTGTTTTATCACAGCAACAGAAAAGTGACTAATACATCTCTCAATAATAACCCTAAATGTTAATGGTCCAAACTCCCCAATCAAGAGACACAGACTGGGAGAATGGATTAAGAAATTGAATCCAACTTTTTGTTGTATACAAGAAATCCATCTAACTTTCTTTTTATTTTATTTTATTTTATTTATTTTTGCATGTGTATGAATGTACTGTCTGCATGTAAGTTTGTGCACCTATGTTGTACAATGCTGCGGAGGTCAGAAGAGGGTCTCAGATTCCCCTGGAACTGGAGTTCTCTTGGAGATGGACTTATGGTTCTTAGCCACACCATGTGGGTGCTGGGGATTGAACCCCAGTCCTCTGCAAGAGCAGTCCATGCTCTTAACCGCTAGGCTATCTCTCCAGCCCCCCATCTCACTTTCAAGGAAAGGCACCATCTTAAAGTGAAAGGATGGAAAAAAAAAGATTCCAATCAATTGGTACCAAAAAGCAAGCAGGAGTTGCTATTCTAATGTAGGTATTCTTTTGGCAGAAGCACTTAGAGAGTCAGCAAGCAGCATCCAAGCCTGGACTCCTACTGATATCTTGCTTACCTGTGATACCTGCCTGGCACCAATTGTCTTTGATGCCTTGGAAAAAGTATTGTCACATTTCCTAGTGATCTGGAGCATACGGCCTGAAATCCTGCCTGTCCCAACCCCCAATTCTGTATGTCCCAACCCCCTACAAGGTTCTGTATAAAAACCCTGAGTTATAACAATAAACCGAGTTTCTCCCTCATGGAAATCCTCCCAGTATCTTGTCTGAGTCTCTTTCTTTCCTTTGCTTTCTCTCTTTTCTTTCTTTCTTTTTTTCTTTCTTTCTTTCTTTCTTTCTTTCTTTCTTTCTTTCTTTCTTTCTTTCTTTCTTTCTACCTTTCCTTTCTCTCTCTCTCTTTCTCTCTCTCTCTCTCATTCTTTCTTTATTTTTCACCTCGTGGAAGGCAGCACACACGATACATTTAAAGGAACATCTGATGACATTTTAATATCAGACAAAATAGATTTCAATTTAGAAGAGATGAAGAGGGTCACTATATTCTTATATATTCTTATCAACGGAAGAATTAACAATAAAGATTTCACAATCATAAATATAAATGCACCAAACTCTGGTACACTGAACTTTGTAAGTACAATTTTGCAGGACTTCAAGGCACAGAGTAATCCCACCATACTAATAGTGGGAGGCTTCAATACCCCACTAAGAACATTGGACAGGTCAACTGGACAAAGAATAAACAAAGAGACATTTGAGTTGAACAATACAATGCACCAAATGGACCTAACAAACATGTACCAAATATTATACCCAAGCACCAAAGAATATATTTTTTACTTGCTGCCCCATGGAACATTCTTTCAAAATTGACCATATACTGGGACATCGAGCAAACCTCAACAAACGCAAAAAATAATTGAAATAATTCCATGCATTTGATCATACCACAGTGCAATAAAGCTTGATATCAACACCAGAAAGATCCCTATAATTGACAAGAACTCATTGAGACTAAACAACACACTCCTAAATAATGAATGGGTCAAAGTAGAAATAAAGATAGAAATAAAAGTATTCCTGGCATTAAATGGAAAGGATGATACAATGCAACAAAAACCTATCGAACAGTTTAAAAGCAGACCTAAGAGAGAAATTCATAACCTTAAGTGCCAACATTAAGAAAATAGAAAGAACACAAACAAGTGACCTAACACTGCAACTAAAAACCCTTGAGAGACAACAACAAATGAATACTATACCCAACAGACAGGAATAAATAACAAAAATCAGAACAGAAATCAATGAAATAGAAACAAAGGAAATAATACAAAGAATCAATGAATCCAAGAGCTGTTTCTTTGAAAGAATAAACAAGATAGATAGACCTCTAGCCCAGTTGACCAAAAGAAAGAGCAACAGAGGGAAATCTCTCAAATTCTTTCTATAAAACCAGCATCACTCTAATACCAAAACTAGGCAAAGATATAAACAAAAAGAAGATTATAGTCACATTTCATTAATGAACATGGATGCAACAATTCTCAACAAAATACTTGCAAACTGGATACAAGCACACATCAAAAAGATCATCCATCATGACCAAGTCAGATTCATACCAGAGATGCAGGGATGGTTCAACATATGTTAAACAATAAATGTTATAAAGCACATAAACAGACTGGAGGACAAAAACTACATGGTCATCTCGATTGATGCAGAAAAGGCCTTTGACAAAATTCAACATGCCTTCTTGTTTAAGGTCCTAGAGAGAACTGGATTGGAGGGAACATTCCTAAACACAATTAAAGCCATATACAACAAACCCACAGCCAACATTATTCTAAATGAGGAAAAATTAGAAGCATTCCCTTTAAAGTCAGCAGCCCTGCAAGGCTGACCCCTATCTCTACTCTTTTTCAATATAGTGCTTGAAATGCTTGCAAGAGGAATAAGACAAGAAAAGGAAATTAAAGGATTACTAAATGGAAAAGAGGAGGTCAAGCTATCTCTTTTTGCAGATGACATGATAGCTTACTTAAGAGATGCCAGAAACTCCACCAGAAAACTCCTAGAAATGATTAATAGTTTCAGTAAAGTAGCAGGATACAAAATTAACCTAGAAAATCAGTAGCTTTTCTGTATACCAATAAGAAACAATTGGAAGAAGAATACAAGGAGATGTTTCCATTCACAATAGCCTCAAAAAAGTTAAAATATTGCCAGGAGATGTGGTGGCGTGCACTTTTAATCCTAGCACTCAGGAGGCAGAGGCAGGCGGATCTTTGTGAGTTCAAGGCCAACCTGGTCTACAGAGTGAGTTCCTAGTCTACAGAGGGAGTTGGGGCTACAAGGAGACCTTGTCTCAAAAAGACCAAAAAAAATTAAAATGTCTAGGAACACACCTGACCAAAACCACTAAAAATCTCTACAACAAAAATTTTTAATCCCTTAAGAAGGAAATTGAAGAAGACACCAGAAGATGGAAAGACCTCCCATGCTCATGGACTGGAAGAATAAAAATGAACATCCTGTCCAAAGTAATATTCAGGTTCAATGCAATCCCAATTAAAATCCCCATGAGTTTCTTCATGAACCTAGGAAAAAACATCTGAAAGTTCATATGGAAAAACAAAAGATCCCAGATAGCCAAAGCAACACTGAAACGAACAATCAATGCAGGTGAGATTACTATACCAGTCTTCAAACTATATTACAGGGCTGTAGTCATAAAAACAGCCTGGTATTGGCACAAAAACAGACCCATAGATCAATGGAACAAAACTGAAGATCCAGTCTTGAGCACATGCAATTTTAGCCACCTCATATTTGACAAAGGGGCCAAGAAGACTCAGTGGAGGAAAGATAGCATCTTCAGCAAATGGTATTGGAAAAATAGGATCACCATTTGAAGAAGGCTAAAATTAAACCCTTACCTCTCACCCTTACAAAAATTAACTCCAAATGGATCAAAGACCTCACTGTGAAACCCAAAACTCTGATTACATTGCAGAATGATCCCTCCAATCCAATCCCCTCTAGGACTTTAAGCAAAAAGGGATGCTGGATTTTGTCAAAGGATTTTTCTGCATCAATTGAGATGATTGATCGTGTGGTTTTTGTCTTTCAGTCCACTTATATGTTTGATGATATTTACTGATTTTCATGTACTGAACCATCCCTGCATTTCTGGTATGAATCCAACTTGGTCATGATGGATGATCTTCTTGATGTGGGTCTGTATGCAATTTGCAAGTATTTTATTTAGAATTTTTGTATCTGTGTTCATTAATGAAATGGGTCTATAGTTCTCCTTTTTTGGTTGTATCTTTGCCTGGTTTTGGTAATAGAGTGATGCTGGCTTCATGGAATTTGGCAGAATTCCCTCCATTTGTATTCTTCTAAACAACTTGAGTAATAATGGTTGTAAGTCTTTTTGAAATGTTTTATAGAATTCTGCCGTGAAACCATCTGGGTCTGGGCTTTTTTTAGTTGGGAGTTTTCTTATTACATCTTCAATTTCCTCATATAATATTGGTCTGTTTAAGCTGTTGTTCTCCTTGAGTCAAGCAAGACTCATCCATCAGCATCAGCTACACCTCACCTGCCTGGAAATACTGTGCAGCAGTGGCAGCCATATGTCTGTATATCCCAAATCTAATTGGCTATAGCTCTCTCCTTGGAAGAATAATTCATGGCTAATGCCACAAGCTTACATCCTCTAGTGATTAGGAGATGTTATAAGCCACAGTAAGACCTTGTCATCTTTTACAGAAAAACTATAATTCATGCATTAGCATACCATCCAAACATCTGTGTCGATACCAAAGTAACCCACCATAATAATTAGTATTGTTTAAATACCTATATATCTAATTGCTTGTGTTTCATTAGTAGGATTGAAAGGTTATTCCTGGACAGTCTGTCAACCCATGAAAGGAAACACCCTGAACTGATCATAGTCCAAAACGACATCTCCAGAGAAAGTAAACTGTTTTGCTTCTCGCCCACCTGTGCCCCTTTTCTAAGCCTAGGGAACAATCTGTGGAAGAGGGGGCATGGTAGAATGTAAGGGCTGAGATTGGGGTGAATGGTGAAACTACAGCAATATAGACTGGAAACTGATCAAGATGATTGTACATACATGCCCCTCCAGCTGGATGGTGGGAGCCTTGGGCTGTGTGGGTTTGAGCATAGCTGCTTGCAAATTGGTTTTACATGAAGGATGCTTGTACTCATAACTTATTACTTATTGTTTAAAAATTAAATAAAAAAGAAAAAAGTGTTCAACATCCCTAATAATTAAGGAAATGCAAATTAAAACCACTTTAAGATATCATCTCACTCCAGTAAGACTGGCTAGGATCAAGAAAACAAATGATACCAAGTGCTGAAGAGGTTGTGGGGAAAGGGGAACATTCATCCACTGCTGGTAGGAATATAAACTCGTACAGCCACTATGGAAAGCAGTGCGGAGAACCCTTGGAAGACTCACAATGAGCTTACCACCTGACCCTGTCATACTGCTCCTTGGGCTGTGTGGGTTTGGGCGTAGCTACTTGCAAATTGGTTTTACATCAAGGATGCTTGTATTCATTACTTATTACTTATTGTTAAAAAAATCAAATAAAAAAGAAACCCAAAACTCTGAAAATGATAGAAGAAAATGTTGGCAGTAACTTATAAGACATAGGCATAGTAAAAGACCTTCCAAATTAGATAGCAGCTGCACAAAATATAAGGTCAACAATTGACAAGTGGGATCTTATTAAACACAAAAGCTTCTGTATAGTAAAAGAAGCAATCAAAGTGAAGAGAAAACACAGAGTGGGAGCAAACTTTCACCAGTGATACATCTGGCAGAGCATTAACATCCAGAATATAAAGTCTACTCAAAAGACAAAGGAGCAAGAAAACAAATGACCCACTCAGAAGATGCAGTAAAGAGTTGAAGAGAGACTTCACAAATGAAGATGACTGAGAAACATCTTAAAAAGTGTTCTTCGTTGCTAATAATTAAAGAAATGCAAATTAAAACCACTTTATGATTTCATCTTACTCAGGTAAGACTGGCTATGATCAAGAAAAGAAAGGATACCAAATTTTAGAGAAATTGTGGGGAAAAGGGAACACTCATCCACTGCTAGTGGGCATGCAAACTCATGCAACCCATATGGAAAGCTGTGTGGAGAACTCTTAAGAGACTCAAAATGAGTCTACCACCTGACTCAGTCATATCACTCCTGGGTTTATACCCACAAGACTCATTCTATCACAGAGATGCACATCCATGTTTATTTGCAACTCTCTTCACAATAGTGAAGAGCTAGAAGCAGCCCAAGTGTCCCTCAACTGATGAGTGGATAAACAAAATGTGGTATATCTACATAATGGAATTCTATGCAGCAGTAAAGAAAGACAACATCATGAACTTTGCAGGTAAGTGGATGGAACTAGAAGCCATTATGCTAAGTGAAGTAACACAGTCCCAGAAAAATAAATGATGTATATTTTTGTGAACCCTAGTACCAAATCTCTATTTGTAAGGCAAACTGAATAATTCTTTTTTTCTTTCTTTTTTAGTAAATATAATACCTGATGTTACTCATCAACTTGCTATATACTGTAGGAATGTAAAGTAATATTTTTTTCTTTACCTACATAGAACGTTAGTGCTGAAATGTAAATCCCTTACATGTTTTGGAATTAACCTATAGTTTATTTTCAGACATCATAATTTTGGTATATGTGTGGCATGTATATATGCATATTGTGGAGTGATACAAATCAGAAGGAGCAACAACAACAAAAAATACTGGGTCAGTGTACTGAAACAGTAAACTTTTGCTCCAAACAGTAAACTTCTGCATCAAAAAATTTTAAAAAGACTGAGAAAAAGATCAAGACATGTAAGGCAGAATGCATGAGCTCTGGTGGGGTGGGGGGCAAGGAAAGGGGAACGGGTCTAGATTTGTTTTGGAAATGTTGTATGAAATGCACAAAACTTCAATAATTAAAATGAATAAAATGAACATGCATTTGAATGGCTTTCATTGAATTTCTTTATTTTCTTATTTCCAGTCAAGGAAAGACAATGGCCTGGCTCACTCGAAGGGATGAGAGGCCTTGTGACCATGTGGCCTGCTCAGTTAAGCAGATGGAATGACACATTCGGTGCTAATTAAAATCTTCAAAGGGTATTCAAAGGGTAGCAGTAAATACTATGTATTTCCCTTCTTTAAAACACTAGCAGATGAAGAGTCCTTTTTTCTCTTTAATGAATATAGGAATCTCATCTGCAATCTTTACAAAAATGCAGCACATGACACCGAGGAAAAAAGCAGTAGAACTAGAAAGATGGTACCATTCTCTTTGTTTGAGGTAAGCCATTCTTTTCTACAACCAGATGACTCCTTCTCCCTCCACAACTTTTTGTCATGAAATTAAATCTCTAAGTCACAGGAAGTGATTGTAGAGTCCTGATAAAACACAACCCAATAGAACTCTGGATCCTCAAGAGGCATAGTGATGGACACAGTAGATGGGAGAGGCTGGAAGCTGAGGACTGCATTCAGTCCTCCACATAGTCCCTGATGGAAGAGACTGGGATGAGGGAGTGGGATGAGAGAGTGGGCTGCACTAGAGAGGAGGGGCTCCTTGTATGGGGTCCCTGGCCTATGGCAACCATGTGGAGTTTCTCATGTCTGATCCTACTTTATTAGATGGCTGATTTCGTGTGTGCATAGTGAGCATGGAGAGACCAACCATCTTTTGGCATTAAGTGTCCTTTAAGATAATGAGTATGTCACATACTTGTTTCCATGGCTGATGACACACAAGCTTGTTTTCTTCTCTTCACTGAATAGTGAAAAGGAACCCAGCTGTTCTTGAAGATTCTACACTGAATGGTCATGCCTCCCTCTCCCCCTGCAAACCCTCAAACCCACCAGGAGACAGGTCTCTATTCTCCAAAATAGACCATACTTTCTGAGATCCTCGAATAAGTTTAATTGAAGGTAATGAGTGTCCAGTCCCTTAAGGGGCCTATTCTTTTTTTTTTTTTATTTGTTTATTTTTAAGGGATTCTACAATAATAACACAGTTTTTTGCAGATAACATTGATGTTTTATAACATTGATTGATGTTGAGTCTGGTTGAACTTTCATACCAGCTAAGAAGCAAGAATTCTAGCACAATTAACACTTGCTGTGAAGATTGCAGAGATACACATACTATTCTTCTTACACAGAGAGATATTAAAATAGCAATGAATCATGCTTGAGGCCGAAGCCTATACAACATTAAAGTAGGGCCCCATTTCTTCCCCAGACATTTTCTGGGATTCTCACCAGTAAGACTGTTTACAATGGAGACATCCCAACTTTCTGCACCCCCATCCCTCCAGGATCTAATCTGGTCAGATGCCCCACAGGAAGCATGCTGTGATCTCACCTAGGTTTTTAGGACAACTCTTTGAAGACAATGCCTTCAAAACCCACCCAAACTCTATACATGACTTCTATTAAAGACACTGAATTGTGGCTCCCTTAGAGAAGCCCAGGACCACACTCTTGGGTATATTTCTTCCTGAGGACTGCTTTTTCTGTTAACCTCTATTTTCAAATCAGTTTAAAAAAAATCTCTTTTTTTCTTTTTCTTATTTTGGTATTTTCGAGCCGGGGTCTCCCTTTTAGTACCAGTTGTCCTGGAGCTCACTCTGTAGACCAGGCTGGCCTTGAACTCACAGAGAACCGCCTACCTCTGCCTCCCAACTGCTGGGATTAAAGGTGTGGCCACCAAGCCTGCCTAAAAAAATCTCTTTTTATTTTTTTTTTATTTTTTTTTCACAATGTTTATTAAAAAATCTCTTTTTAATAAACATTGTGACTTACTGCTTTGTCCTCACAAGACACATCAAAGATGTCCATTAAGGGTTTTTTTTGTTTTGTTTTGTTTTTGTTTTTGTTTTTGGTCTTTTTGAGACAGGGTCTCCCTGTAACCCCAGCTGTCCTGGAACTCGCTCTGTAGACCAGGCTGGCCTTGAACTCACAAAGATCCTCCTGCCTCTGCCTCCCAAGTGCTAGGATTAAAGGTGTGTGCCACCACGCCTGGCCCTTGTTAGTTTTTATTGTCAACTTGACACAATGATAATGCATGGGAGAGAGAAACTCAACTGAGATTGTCCTCCATCAATTACCTGTGACCATGTCTGTGGGCGTTTTCTTGATTGCTCATTGATGCAGGAGGGCCCAGCCCACTGGGGGAGCTGCTGGCCCTGGCCAGGGGATGTGGGCTGTGTGGTGGCGCACGCCTTTAATCCTAGCACTCAGGAGGCAGAGGCAGGCGGATCTTTGTGAGTTCAAGGCCAGCCTGGTCTACAGAGTGAGTTCCAGGACAGCTGAGCTACAGGAGACCCTGACTCTAAAAGACAAAAAAAAAAAAAAAAGGTGAGGGAGGGAGCCAGTAATCAAGTCAGTAAGCAACAGAGCCTCTAGCTTCCTGCCCTGACTTTTCTCAATGATAGATTGTGACCTGGAAGTGTTAGTCAAATAAACCCTTTCCTCACCTAAGTTGTTTTTCATAAGAATCTGATATCACAGCAACAGAAAAGGACATTAAAAAGGAGTGAAGGCTCTGAGTTTACCTGAGTTAAGTTCCCTAAAATATTAACAGATGGTGTCAGGCTGTTGTGGGTGATAGTGTGGAGCTGTGTCTCCTGATATTGACAGAAAGCACATCTTTACCTGGATGTTAGTGACAAGAGATACATAAGCAAATAGACGAAGGCAGTGTGAAATGCTTTTTTTTTTTTTTTTTTTGGTCTTTTTGACACAGGGTCTCCCTTTTTAGTCCCAGCTGGCCTGGGCTCACTATGTAAACAGGCCTGTCCTTGAACTCACAGAGATCCACCTGCCTCTCTCTCCAAGTGCTGGGATTAAGGGTGTGCCACCATGCCAAGCGGTGAAATGCTTTAAAGAGGGGCCCACCCACCTCTGGCTCACAGCAATTCAAAGACAGGAAGAACACTTCTCTCAGTAAGGATGGAAGGCCAGAGAAAATATAGATGAGTACATGGTTCAAAAGATCTGGGTTAAAGAAGAGGCCACCGAGTGGATGAGAAGCAAGAACCTTTCAAGAATAAGCAGTGTGCAAAGTGGGGGCAGCAAGAAAATGTGAACTCAAACTGCCATCTCACAAAAGAACCAACAAGGGGCCACAGATGTTGGGTCCGAAAATTGCACAGAAAAACTCTCAAGCCCAGAATTTATCTTAATACAAAATTTATTTAATTGCGGTGCACCAGAACCCAATTAAGAAAACTGATGTATGGCAGATCTCTGTAACTTCAAGGCCAGCCTGGTCTACAAAGGAGTTCAGAGACAGCCGAGCTACAGGGAGACTCTGTCTAAAAAGCCCCCACAAAAAGAAAACTGATGTACCAAGGGAGCCAATTGTTGATGTGGTCAGGGACACAACCCATTCCACGAGGATGAGTGCGACGATGACTGTCGTTACAGAGAGATTTTAAGAGACAAAAACTACAAACTAGAGGAATTTAGCAACATGCATACAAACACAATTGGCAAGGCTATAGAAACACAATGCAAGCAGTGGTGGACCTTTAATGATTGGTTGTGTTTAGCAAGCCCCTTGGAGAGGAATGGCTCCTTAGGGGGTAGAAAGCCATCCTTCAGGCTGGAAAGTTCATCCTGACCTCAGGTAGCTCTGGGAACTAATAACTCAAGAGCAGAGTAGCAGGAAATGTACTCACAAGGTCTGGAATCTCGAATGTCTTCTTGGGGTCTCTGCTGCCAACCAGGCTTCACATTCACAGCTTCACAAATGGCCTATCAGGGCCTTCTTTATCAGGGATGCCCCTGCTACTCTCCTGCCTCTTTGGGTTTCTGAAACCAGTGAGGAAGAACTGATGACCCCTTCACTCTTGCAAACTTCATGCCTCTAAAGCCAGCACCACGTGAATGAAATTGCCGAATCTGGCTGCAAGTTTCGGGATGGACTCTCTCCTCTTTAACCACATTTGCAATTTTTTCTGCCCTGGACTTGTGAGAATTAGCTGGGTGTGGTCTTGCCCTGAAGTACTGATTCTTTGTTTACTTGTAATCTCCAGGCCTCTCCTTCCCCCTAATCACTTTAGTCTCCTTATGAAAGGAGCCCTCTCCTCACATGCCTTGGCCCCACCTTTAATCTTCCTAGTGTACTTTTCAGATCCAAACTGTAATCTTGCATTTTCTTTCTGCCATTGCTCTTTTCATTTTAGATCTGTATAATATTCACCATTAAAAGCATGCCACCATGTTCTACATTAGGCCGTCTTGAAATATCCTCAGCCAAAGACATCAGTCCATTGCTTTTTCACTAGCATCAGGCAAGCATTTAGGCTGTGGGCAAACTGCTGCCAGACTCTTTATCAAAATATCCCAGTTGCTGCCTAAGTTTTATTTTCCTCTGGAACTACATTTTTTTGCAGCCATGCTTTCTTCCAGGCTTTCACGAGAATGGCCCTTAAGCTCTGCTTACAGTAGTCAACAGCTTTTTTAGCCCAAAGTTCCAAAGTCTTCCACATTTCTCCAAACATCCAACATGGTCAGGGTTCTTCACAGCCAACACCCCACTCTGGTACCAAATAACTGTATTACTCATTCTGTTGCTGTGATAAAAACACCATGACCAAGGAACTTATAAAAGGAAGAGTTTTTTTGAGCTTACAATTGATGGTTCCAGGGAATTAGAGTCCATTGTGGCGGAGGCATGGTGGCTGGAGCAGCATGCCAAGGGTCACCATCTCAATGAGCACAGGAAGAGAGAGGGCTACTGGAGACCCGAGGCTTGTTAAACTCACTAAGCCTGCCCCCCAGTGACATACTTCCTCTAGCATGGCCACACCTTCTAAAGACCTCTAAAAACGTGCCACCAATGGGACAAATGTCTGAATACTTACAGTATGGGGGACACTCATTCAAACCACCAAGGGGATGTAAAAGTAGTTTATTCTAAAGCTAAATATGAGGGACCATGAAAATCAGAAAACAGGATTCATGTTACCCAGAATACCATGTTCCAAAAACAGTGTTGTGAAGTTTTTATAACAACAGAACCAAGAAAGTCAAATCTAGACACATTCAAAGACATTGGTGGGAATATCAAGTAAGTGGGGAAATCTCTGATGATAGATTTAGCCTCTGGGTTAGTGGAAGGTAAGCATCTGTATATTCTAAAATAGTTTACCTATAAGTCATAAGGGTATTAAGCATAAATGAGGTGGGTGTTAAATGTCTATTTAGGGATCTAAAGATATCCCCAAATAAACTTGGTTCCTATCTTATAACATTCCAGCTCTCTATAGTCAGTAAATCAGTCTTGCAGAATGTTTTAACATAGGTGGTGGTGTTGTGTGTGTGGTGCGTGGTGTGTGTTCTTTGGAAATTCAGTCCACGAGTACTATATTATGACTCACAGAAAAAAAAAACAATTCAAAAGAGTTTAAGAGAATTTCATTGTAACGGACATTCTCGTGGAGAATAATATATGCATTGCATAAATTATAAGAGCCAAGGTAGATGTTTTCATATCTCTGTGTGTAGTCATTAAATTAAACATGGCACCTTAAAAATTGTCTACAAAGTAGAATTAAATATTTATCATACACATAATAATTTCACTTGAGCTTTAATAAACCTAACAATATATTATTAACTGTAGCTAAAAGAGTTGTAAAAAGTTAAACAAAGTTTTAATTTGGGGGGAGATAGTGTTTAGACTGGAATTCAGGGTGGTCTAGATATTAAGGGCAAATATTCCACAGAGCTGCCTCCCACCCATAACAATGGTTTGGTAACTCTGGCATGGCTTTTTAAAAAACTTAATTTTTTTTTAATTAAAAAAATTAATTTAGTTATCAAGTGACAAAGTAAGTTTCATTATAACATCTTCACACCACATATCGTCGCACTTTGCTCACTATTACCCCTTCTGTTACCATCCCTATCCTCCACAATCCCTGGCTCTTTTCAATTACCAGAGATAGAGGGTCAGAGGTTGGGCCCTAACAATCTTAACAGTCCCAGCCTCTCGCATCTACTCAATAGGCCAATCAAACAGGCAAGAAACCCTCGAAGGCAGAAAAAGGAGCTTCATTGAATGTGTCCACATTGAGAAGAGGAACAAGGCACCCCTTCCTGCAAGTCCATATTTGGGGTACTGACATGAGGTGGATTTAAACAGGAGCAAGAGGTGTGCACAACTAGGCATCAGAGCTTTGGGAAATCTTCTGAGACCAAGCTCCTCTTAGCTTCTTTCCTTCTCAGACTGTGAGATTCCTGTGAAATCCAGTTTCTTGGGGTGTGTTGTTTCGACTGATAGCTGAAGCAGATGCACAAATGTCCTCAGCTTGTCTTCACTCCGGCCAGGTGATTAGCTTCCCCGCTCCCAGTCTCCCCCTTCTACTTTCATGTTATATTTATAGTTGTGAGTGTTGTTTTCATATTGTTATTTAGAAGCATTTCTCAGAGGCTGGCTGAGCCATACTTGTAATCCCAGTACAAAAGGCTATTTAATAATACCCTGTCTTCAAGAACAAAAGGAGAGGGGGGGTCTGATGAGATGGTTCAGTGGTAAAGTGATCTGCATCAAACCCGATGGATAGCCTGAGTTCACTACCAGGACTCACAGAATGGAGGAAAGAACCAACTCCCCAAATTGACCCTCTGAATTCACTAGCCATGTATGGCATGTACTCCCAAATACAACACATACATGCACACAAGCACAAACACACAACACACACACAACACACACACACAAATGTAATTAAACAGAAGAAAGAAATCAAGAGACATTTCTCATGCATAAAGTCAATTTTTACATAAAAATTACATAAGTTCTTGTAATGTTAGTGTAAAGTTTATCACATGGGGGTTGCTGAAAGAGATGGCTCAGTTGAGCCGGGCTGTTTGTGGCACGTCCTTTAATCCTACACTTGGAGGCAGGCAGGCGGATCTTTGTGAGTTCAAGGCCAGCCTGGTCTACAGAGTGAGTTCCAGGACCTGGGCTCAGGGAACCCGTGTCTCGAAAAGACAAAAAAAAAAAAAAAAAAAAAAAAAGAGATGGGCTCAGTTGTTAGAGAACTATGTACTAACTCTTGCAGAGAACCCAAGTTCAGCTCCTAGTACTCACATCAGGGAGTTCATAACTTCCTGTAGCTCCAGCTTCAGGGGATCTGATGCCCTCTTCTGGCCTCCATGGGCACCCATACCTACACACAGATACACATTTATTTTATTTTTGGTCTTTTTGAGACAGGGTCTCCCTGTAGCATCAGCTGTCCTAGAACTGGCTATATAGACCAGGCAGTTCTTGAACTCACAGAGATCCACCTGCCTCTGGCTCCTGAGTGCTGAGATTAAAGGTATGAGCTGCCCACACCTGGTTTATATACATTTTTTTGCTTAAGAATGTAATGCTGTTCACTTTTAATTTAAATGTTGTTACTTTCTCTCTCTCTGTGCATGTGTGTGTTTGTGTGTGTGTGTGTATGTGTATGTGTGTGTGTGTGTGTGTGTGTGTGTCAGAACATCTTGAGGAAGTCAGTTCTCTCCTATGACATGGGACACTGTGCTGGATAGCTTTAGTGTCAACTTGACACACCTGCCATGAGGGGGCCTCAATTGGGGGAAGTTGGCTCATTGACTGGCCTGTGGCCACTGTCGTGGAGTATTGTCTTGATTGTTGGGCAATGTGGGAGGGCCCAGCCACTATGGGTGGTGCCACCCTGGGCAGGTTTGTTGTTACTTATAAGAGGGCAGGCTGGGCATGGGCCCAGGGGAGCAGGTAGTGAACAGCATTCTCCAGGGTCTGTGCTTCAGCTCCTGCTCCAGGTTCCTGCCCTGAGTTCCTGCCTTGGGCTCCCTAAGTGATGAACTGTGACTCAAGAGATGTGAAAGTTGAATAAACCCTTTCCTCCCCCAAGTTGGGTGTCAGTCAGATGTTTTTTGTCACAGCAATGAAGACACCTAGAACAGACGCTTGGATTGAACTCAGGTTATCAATTTGGTGGTAGGCAACTTTACCAACTGAGCCACTCACCCAGCCTGCCATTCACCTTTGAGACTGGTGTTGAGATTAATCAGATTTCCCATTCATGAGTACCTATTTTACCATCTACTCATTTAGATGTAATTAATTGTGTGTGTGTATGTGTTTAATAGATGTTCTCAAAGAGAAACAAATGTAAATTTTAGAATTTGTTGTCTAATTATGGTAAAACACAAATTTCTAAAAGATGAGCGGATACAGACTTTCACAATTAACACATGTTCAGGAATTTGCTTTGTCTGCTTATATGTATGAAAATGCACCTGTGTCATGCAGTAACCACAGAGGCCAGAAACAGGTGGGATCTCCTGGAACTGAAGTAATGGAAGGTTTTTAGCTGTCATGGGGGGTGCTGGGAATTGAACCTGGGTTCTCTTGCAAGAGCAGCCAGTGGTCTTAACAGCTCATCCAGCTTTCCAGCCCCCTCTTTAGAGAATGTAACCATTGTTTTTTCTTTTTCTGTTTGCTGGCTTACTTTCTCAAGCATTTTTATTAAGCCTTGTTCTGACACCTTCCCACTTAATTGTCCATATCTTACCATCTATATAAGGTGGTTCTCTCCCGCTTTAATTTTTTTCCCAGTCATTACAAACGTTCTTACTTAACCGGGCCTGGGTTGACTGATGCAGCACTTAGGTTAATGCTGTTTCTCATTTCTGCCCCTCCTTGCTTTGTTTCATGTTCTGCTGCACTCCCAGGATCCCTGCGCTTACTCTGAAATTCAGCCTCGGAACTTAAAAACGTTAGTATCATTCGCCCATTTTATTTACAGTGAATGCTGTCTGAATTAGTCATGCATTATTTATTTTTCTCATGGCTGCGACAAAATTCCTGGCAAGGAACTCAAGAAGGAAGAGTTTATTTTGGTTCGCAGTTCAAGTTCAGGGTTGACACCACTAGTCAGGAACCTGAGAGAGAGGAGAAAGAGAAACAGCAAAGAGAGAAAGAGAGATTGAAAGAGAGAAGAGAGAGAAGAGAGAGAGAGAGAGAGAGAAATGCCTGTTGCTTATCTCTCTTTTTTTTTTTTTTTCTGTATTTGTATGAATGTAAATGTTTTGCATGCAGTCTGTTGCACCCGTGTCGTGCAATGCCGGCGGAGTCAGAAAGTGTGGTCGGATTCCCCTGGACTGGGTTCTCTGGAACTGAGGGTTGCATACGGTTCTCGGCCGCCATGTGGGTGCTTGGGATCGAACCCGGGTCTCCTGCAAGAGGGTCGTTGCCTTTAACCACCTAGGGCCATCTCTCCAGCCCATCGCTTTTAATTTTTATTCGGTTCAGGACTCCAGGGAAAGGTGCTGTCTATACAACTCCCTCACAGACCGGCCCAGAGATTTGTCTTGTCTCCAAGGTGATCTAGAGCCTATCTTAAACTGGCTCTACTCCCTGCTTGCCTGTTTTCTTGACAAATATTCCTTGATCTTGGTTGGCAACATGCTAGAGTATCCTTGTTGAGATCTTAAATCAAGTCTTGCTGTGTAGACCAGACTGGTCGGAACTCAGGCACTCCTCCTGCCCTCAGTTTCCTGAGTGCTAGGATTACAGCTGTGTGTTAACACACGCATCTCTTCCTTCCTCACTCCTTCCCTCCATCTTTCCTCGTCCTTCCTTCCTCATTCTTCTCATTTTCTGAGGCAGGCTCCCATGGATCTTGGCCTGGAACTCGTGATCATTCTGCCAAGTGCTGGGTGTACAAAGGCATCCCCACCATATTTGGGGTTTTCTTTTCAGTTTTGTCCATATATTTGTTAATACAGGTCGTTAATTTTAATACAGTGAGTAGACATAAATAATTTCTTTTATTGTTTGTATAACTGTATCACCTTGTAGGTTTCTCTACATTAGGCATGTCATGGACCAGGTTGTTCCTGAATTTTTTTTAAAGGTGTTCTGAAGGCAGATGTCTCACTATGTAGCCCTGGTGGCCCTGGAACTCACAGGTTTTGCCTGCCTCGGCCTCTTGAGTGGTGGGGAAAAAGGATAATATGCCACCAAGCCCAGTTATTCTTGATTTTTGGTTTAGGAGGGAGTCTGGATTACACTGATCTTCAAGGCTATTTTGTTACACATCAAGATTCTATGCGAGTGTGGGTATATGGAGCCAGTTCTTTGCCGATAGCTGTACCTATTTACGTATAAATCCTGAATCCGTGCACTTACCCCGTCATTGTCTTGATTTTTTTTTAGCCAATGTTAGTGTTTGAAGCCTCTGGTGCATTTCATACAAAATTACATTACAAAATCTAGGACCCATTGCCCACCTCCCGTCCCCCCACCCCACCAGAGCTCATGCTGCTGCCAAACTGTTTTCAGTCTTTTTCTCAGTCCTCTCAAAATTCTTGATGCAGAAGTTTACTGTTTCGAGCAGAAATTCACACATTTCAAGTCAGTATTCTGTGATGCAGTCTTTTCTGTTGTTGTTGTTGTGTTGTTAATTCCTTTTTTCCAATATAGCATCACGCCAAAAATATGACATATGCATGCCACAGTATATCATAGGTTTTAGCATCTTCAACTTATGATTTTTTTTTTTTATTAGAGGCTGAAAGATGATCATGTTATGAATCTCTCCTTCGGCAAGCTCCAAACCCACATCAGTCTGCCCTTGTGTCCACACTCGGTCTTGATTGATGGCTGTATTGATTTAAGTTGTTCAAATAATCGTGATTTCTAGTACAATGAAGCTTTAACATCACTAGAAGGTCTTTTCCATCTTTCCAGAAGAGCCACCTGGCCTCTCCTCCCTCCGAGGGCATGGAGGAATTAAAGGCATGTACCAACCATACCTCTACTGTTTCTTCCTATGTTTAAAAAATTTGTTTTTTTTTTTTATGTGTAGTGAGTGTATTGGTCTGCAGTAGGTTGGTGCACCGGTGTCCCGTGCAATGGCCATGGAGGCAGAAGAGGGCATGCGGATTCCTCTTGAGCTGGAAGTCAAAGAATGGTTCTTAGCTCCATATGGGTGCTGGGGATCGAACCCGAGGTCCTCTGCAAGGAGCAGTCAGTGCTCTTAACCGCTGAGCTCTCTCTCCAGCCCCCTTCATATGTATTTTAATATCAGCTTGTCCAAGTTCTTTAATCAAAACTATTGGAAGAATTGAAATCTTATGGAATAGAGTCTTCCTAGCCATAAATGGAGATGATTTTTTTATTTGAATCTTTGTATGAATGTGTCAAAAAATTTAAGCTATTTTCTTCATAAAATGAATAAACTTTCTAGACTTATTTTTAAGTGTCTCCTAGTTTCTGGTTTCCAGATGTTATCTTCATAGTTGCCTTTGCTTCTCTATAATCTCCTTTAAAACAACATTAGGTGTTTATTACTGGTATCTGTTGATTACATCTTATAGGTTAACCTCGAGTTTTTTTTTTTTGAGACACAGTCTCCATTTGGTCCCAGTGGCCTAGAAGCTGTTGACTCCTTGTAACTGAGCTGGCCTTGAACTCACAGGGTCTGTCTGCTCGCCCTCCTAAATGCTAGATTACAGTGTGGACACCACATGCCTGGACTAATATAGTTAAACATTCTTAAAACTCATTTTTTTTTTTTTTTGTTTTTGGTCGTTTTTAGACAAGGTCTCCCTGTAGCCCCAGCTGTCCTGGAACTCGCCTCTGTAGACCAGCTTGGCCTTGAACTCAAACAAAGACGATCTGCCTCGCCTCAGAGAGGGCTGGTTGTAAAAGGCATGGTGCCACCATGCCCAGATGATAATCCCATTTGAATGATTCATCAGTATGTTCTGGCTTGATCTTTGCAGGGTTGGTACTGGTAACTACAATTTCTATGAATTCATGTATGCAACACCCATGTCACACCAGAATACAGCATTTCACAGCATTCCTCCATCCCATCAATCCTGACATCTTGACATTGTTTTCCTGCCCCTCTTTCTGGGATGTGTNGTCCATGCTCTTAACCGCTAGGCTATCTCTCCAGCCCCCATCTCACTTTCAAGGAAAGCACCATCTTAAAGTGAAAGGTGAAAAAAAAATTCCAATCAATTGGTACCAAAAGCAAGCAGGAGTTGCTATTCTAATGTAGGTATTCTTTTGGCAAGAAGCACTTAAAGAGTCAGCAAGCAACCTCCAAACCTGGACTCCTGACTGATATCTTGCTTTACCTGTTTGATACCTGCCTGGCACCAATTGTCTTTGATGCTCTGGAAAAGATTGTCATATTCCTAGTGATCTTGAGCATATGGCCTGAAATCCTGCCTGTCCCAACCCCCAATTCTGTTGTCCCACCACCCCTACAAGGTTCTGTATAAAAACCTGAGTTATAACAATAAACCGAGTTTCTCCCTCATGGAAATCCTCCCAGTATCTGGTCTGAGTCTATTCGCTCCGTTTTTTCCTTTGCGGTTCTCTGCTTTTCTTCTTTCTTTTTCTTTTTTCTTTTTTCTTGTCTTCTCTTCTTTCTTTTTTTTTCTTTCTCTTTCTTTTTTCTTTCTTTCTTTCTACCTTTCCTTCGCTCTCATATATTTTCTTCTCTCTCTCTCAGTTCTTTCTTTATTTTTCACCTCGTGGAAGGCAGCACACAAGTATACATTTAAAGGAACATCTGATGACATTTTAATATCAGACAAAATAGACTTTCAATTTAGAAAAGAGAAGGAGGGTCACTATTTTTATATATCTTATCAACGGAAGAATAACAATAAAGATTACAATGCATAATATAAATTGCACCAAACTCTGGTACTCTGAACTTTGTAAGTACCAATTTGCAGGACTTCAAGGACAGATAACCCACCATTAATAGTGGGGTGCTTCAATACCCCACTAAGCACTGGACAGGTCAACTGGACAAGAGATAAACAAAGAGACATTTGAGTTGAACAATACAATGCACCATGCACCAAATGGACTAACAAACATGTACCAAAATATTACCCAAGCACCAACGAATATATTTTTACTTGCTGCCCCTGGAACATTCTTTCAAAATTGACCCATACTCGGGACATCGAGCACCTCAACAAACGCAAAAATAATTGAAATAATTCCATGCATTTGATTCATACCACAGTGCAATAAAGCTTGATATCAACACAGAAAGTCCCTCTATTAAAGAACTCATTGAGACTAAACAACACACTCCTAAATAATGAATGGGTCAAGTAGAAATAAAGATAGAAATAAAAGTATTCCTGGCATTAAATGGAAAGATGATACAATGCAACAAAATAAAACTATGAACACGTTTAAAAGCAGCCTAAGAGAGAAATTCATAACCTTAAGTGCCAACATTAGAAAATAGAAGAGAACACAAACAAGTGTACCTAACACTGCAAAAAACCCTTGAGAGAAGAGAAACAACAATGAATACTATACCCAACAGACAGGAATAAATAACAAAATCCGAACAGAAATCAATGAAATAAAACAAAGGAAATAATACAAAAGACTAATGAATCCAAGAGCTGTTTCTTTGAAAGAATAAACAAGATAGATAGACCTCTAGCCCAGTTGACCAAAAGAAAGAGCAACAGAGGGAAATCTCTCAAATTCTTTCTATAAAACCAGCATCACTCTAAACCAAAACTAGGCACAAGATAAAACAAAAAGAAGTTTAGTCACATTTATTAATAAATGGATGAAACAATTCTCAACAAAAATACTTGCAAACGTGATACAACACCCACATCAAAAAAGATATCCATTATGACCAAGTCAGTTCATACCAGAGATCAGGGATGGTTCAACATATGTTAAACAATAAATGTTATAAAGCACTAAACAGACTGGAGGACAAAACTACACGGTCATCTCATTGAGCAGAAAAGGCCTTTGACAAAATTCAACATGCCTTCTTGTTTAAGGTCCTAGAGAGAACTGGATTGGAGGGAACTTTCCTCAACACTTAAAGCCCTCATAACAACAAAACCCACAGCACATTATTCTAAATGAGGAAAAATTAGAAGCCTTCCCTTTAAAGTCAGCCGCCCTGCAAGGCTGACCCCTATCTCTACTCCTTTCAATAAATTGCTTGAAATCTTGCTAGAGGAATAAGACAAGAAAGGAAATTAAAGGATTACTAAATGGAAAAGAGGAGAGTCAAGCTACCCTTTTGCAGATGACATGTGATAGTTTACTAAGAGATGCCAGAAACTCACCAGAAAACTCCTAGAATGATAAATTTCAGTAAAGTAGCAGGATCACAATTAAACCTAGAAAATCAGTAGCTTTTCTGTATACCAATAAGAAACAATTGGAAGAAGAATACAAGGAGATGTTTCCATTCACAGATGCCTCAAAAAAGTTAAAATATTGCAGGAGAGTGGTGGCGTGCACTTTTAATCCTAGCACTCAGGAGGCAGAGGCAGGCGGATCTTTGTGAGTTCAAGGCCAACCTGGTCTACAGAGTGAGTTCCTAGTCTACAGAGGAGTTGGGGCTACAAGGAGACTTGTCTCAAAAGACCAAAAAAAATTAAAATGTCTAGGAACACACCTGACCAAAACCACTAAAACAATCTCTACAACAAAAATTTTAATCCCTTAAGAGGAAATTGACGAAGGACCACCAGGAGATGGAAAGACCTCCATGCTCAGGACTGGAAGAATTAAAAATGAACATCCTGTCCAAAGTAAATTCAGGTTTCAATGCCATCCCAATTAAAATCCCCATGAGGTTTCTTCAAATGACTAGAAAAAACATCTGAAAGTTCATATGGAAAAAAACAAAAGATCCCAGATAGCCAAAGCAACATGAAACGAACAATCAATGCAGGTGAGATTACTATACCAGTCTTTCAAACTATATTACAGGGCTGTAGTCATAAAAACAGCCTGGTATTGGCACAAAAACAGACCCATAGATCAATGGAACAAAACTGAAGAGCCAGTCTTGAGCACATGCAATTTGACCACCTCCTATTTGACAAAGGGGCCAAGAAGACTCAGGAGGGAAGATAGCATCTTCAGCAAATGGTATTGGAAAAATAGGTCACCATTGAAGAAGGCTAAAATTTACCCTTACCTCTCACCCTTACAAAAATTACTCTCCAATGATCAAAGACCTCACTGTGAAACCCAAAACTCTGATTACATTGCAGAATGATCCCTCCAATCCAATCCCCTCTAGACTTTAAGCAAAAAGGGATGCTGGATTTGTCAAAGGATTTTTCTGCATCAATTGGATGATTGACATTGGGTTTTTGTCTTTTCAGTCCACTTATATGTTTGATGATATTTTACTGATTTTCATGTACTGAACCATCCCTGCATTTTGGTATGAATCCAACTTGGTCATGATGGATGATTTCTTCTGGTGGGTCTGTATGCAATTTGCAAGATTTTATTTAGAATTTTGTATATGTGTTCATTAATGAAATGGGTCTATAGTTCTCTTTTTTGGTGTATCTTTGCCCGTTTTGATATAAAGTGATATGGTTCATGGAATTCAGGAGATTCCCTCCTTGTTTCTATCCTAAACAATTAGTAAAAATGGTTGTAAGTCTTTTTGAAATGTTATAGATTTTGCCGTTGAAAACTTCTGGGTCTGGGCGTTTTTTAGTTGGGAGTTTTCTTATTTACATCTTCAATTTCCTCATATAATATTGGTCTGTTTAAGCTGTTGTTCTCCTTGAGTCAAGCAGACTCTCCTCCTCAGCACCTAGCTACACCTCACCTGCCTGGAATACTGTGAGCAGTGGCAGCCTATGTCTGTAATCCCAAATCTCTTGGCTATAGCTCTCTCCTTTGGAAGAATAATTCATGGCTAATGCCACAAGCTTACATCCTCTAGTGATTAGGAGATGTTCATAAGCCACAGTAAGAACCTTGTCCTTCTTTTACAGAAAAACTATAATTCATGCATTAGCATACCATCCAACATCGTGTGTCATACCAAACGTAGTAACACCATAATAATTAGTATGTTTAAATACCTATCTATCTAATTGACTTGTGCTTCATTAGTAGGATTGGAAGGTTATTCTGCCATCTGTCAACCCATGAAAGGAAACACCCTGAACTGATCATAGTCCAAAACGACATCTCAGAGAAAGTTAAACTGTTTTGCTTTTCGCCCACCTGTGCCCCTTTCTAAGCCTAGGGAACAATCTTGGAAGAGGGGATGGTAGAATTATAGGCTGAGATTGGGTGAATGGTGAAACTACAGCACATATAGACTGGAAACTGATCAAGATGAATGTACATACAAGCCCTCCAGGTGGATGGTGGGAGCTTGGGCTGTGTGGGTTGGGCATAGCTGCTTGCAAATTGGTTTTACATGAAGGATGCTTGTACTCACTAAATTATTACTTATGTTTAAAATTAAATAAAAAAGAAAAAAAAGTGTTCAACATCCCTAATATTAAGGAAATGCAAATTAAAACCACTTTAGCTATCATCTCACTCCAGTAGACTGGCTAGATCAAGAAAACAAAATGATACCAGTGCTGAAGAGGTTGTGGGGAAGGGGAACATTCATCCACTGCTGGTCGGAATATAAACTCTACAGCCACTATGGAAAGCAGTGCGGAGAACCCTTGGAAGACTCACAATGAGCTTACCACACTGACCGTCATACTGCTCCTTGGGCTTGTGGGGTTGGGCGTAGCTACTTGCAAATTGGTTTTACATCAAGGATGCTTGTATTCATACTTATTACTTTTGTTAAAAAAAATCAAATAAAAAAGAAACCAAAACTCTGAAAATGATAGAAGAAAATGTTGGCAGTAACTTATAAGACATAGGCATAGCAAAAGACTTCTAAATTGAGTAGCAGCTCACAAAATATAAGGTCAACAATTGACAAGTGGGATCTTATTAAACACAAAAGCTTCTGTATAAAAGAAACAATCAAATGAAGAGAAAACACAGAGTGGGAGCAAACTTTCACCAGTGATACATCTGCAGAGCATTAACATCCAGAATATAAAATCTACTCAAAAGACAAAGGAGCAAGAAAACAAATTACCCACTCAGAAGAGCAGTAAAGAGTTGAAGAGAGACTTCACAAATGAAGTGACTGAGAAACATCTTAAAAAGTGTTCTTCGTTGCTAATAATTAAGAAATGCAAATTAAACCACTTTATGATTTCATCTTACTCAGGTAAGACTGGCTATGATCAAGAAAGAAGGATACCAAATTTTAGAGAAATTGTGGGGAAAAGGGACACTCCATCCACTGCTGTGGGCATGCAAACTCATGCAACCCCTATGGAAAGCTGTGTGGAGAACTCTTAAGAGACTCAAAATGAGTTACCACCTGACCCAGTCATACACTCCTGGGTTATATACCCCCAAGACTCATTCTACACAGACAGGATGCACATCCATGTTTATTTGCAACTCTTCACACATAGTGAAGAGTAGAAGCAACCCACGTGTCCCTCAACTGATGAGTGGATAAAACAATGTGGTATATCTACATAATGGAATTCTTGCAGCAGTAAGAAAGACAACATCATGAACTTTGCAGGTAAGTGGATGGAAGATAGAAGCCATTATGCTAAGTGAAGAATAACACAGTCCCCGAAAAATAAATGATGTATATTTTTGTGAACCCTAGTACCAAATCCTATTTGTAAGGCAAACTGAATAATTCTTTTTTTCTTTCTTTTTAGTAATATAAACCTGTGTTACTCATAACTTGCTATGTAATAGGGAATGTAAAGTAATATTTTCTTACACAAGAACGGGCTGCCGAAATGTAAAATCCTACATGTTTTGGAATTAACCTAAGTATTTCAGACACATATTTTTGGTCTGTGTTGCTGTCTTTGCATATTGTGGAGTTGCTCCACTCAGAGCGCAACAACAACAAAAAATACTGGGTCAGTGTCTGAAACAGTACCTTTTGCTCCCCACGTACTTCTGCCACAATTTAAAAAGCTGGAGATCGCCGTCACATGGGAGATGCATGAGCTCTGGGGGGGGGGGCAAGGAAAGGGGAACGGGTCGAGATTTGTTTTGAAATTGTTTGATGAATGCACCAAAACTCAATAATTAATAAATGAATAAAAATGAACATGCATTTGAATGGCTTTCATTGAATTTCTTTTTTCTTATTTCCAGTCAAGGAAAGACAATGGCCTGGCTCACTCGAAGGGATGAGAGGCCTTGTGACCATGTGGCCTGCTCAGTTAAGCAGATGGAATGACACATTCGGTGCTAATTAAAATCTTCAAAGGGTATTCAAAGGGTAGCAGTAAATACTATGCATTTCCCTTCTTTAAAACACTAGCAGATGAAGAGTCCTTTTTTCTCTTTAATGAATATAGGAATCTCATCTGCAATCTTTACAAAAATGCAGCACATGACACCGAGGAAAAAAGCAGTAGAACTAGAAAGATGGTACCATTCTCTTTGTTTGAGGTAAGCCATTCTTTTCTACAACCAGATGACTCCTTCTCCCTCCACAACTTTTTGTCATGAAATTAAATCTCTAAGTCACAGGAAGTGATTGTAGAGTCCTGATAAAACACAACCCAATAGAACTCTGGATCCTCAAGAGGCATAGTGATGGACACAGTAGATGGGAGAGGCTGGAAGCTGAGGACTGCATTCAGTCCTCCACATAGTCCCTGATGGAAGAGACTGGGATGAGGGAGTGGGATGAGAGAGTGGGCTGCACTAGAGAGGAGGGGCTCCTTGTATGGGGTCCCTGGCCTATGGCAACCATGTGGAGTTTCTCATGTCTGATCCTACTTTATTAGATGGCTGATTTCGTGTGTGCATAGTGAGCATGGAGAGACCAACCATCTTTTGGCATTAAGTGTCCTTTAAGATAATGAGTATGTCACATACTTGTTTCCATGGCTGATGACACACAAGCTTGTTTTCTTCTCTTCACTGAATAGTGAAAAGGAACCCAGCTGTTCTTGAAGATTCTACACTGAATGGTCATGCCTCCCTCTCCCCCGCAAACTCCAAACCCACCAGGAGACAGTCTCTATTCTCCCAAAATAGACCATACTTCCTGAGATCCTCGAATAAGTTTAATTGAAGGTATGAGTGTCCAGTCCCTTAAGGGGCCTATTCTTTTTTTTTTTTATTTGTTTATTTTTAGGGATTCTACAATAATAACACAGTTTTTTGCAGATAACATTGATGTTTTATAACATGATTGATGTTGAGTCTGGTTGAACTTTCATACCAGCTAAGAAGCAAGAATTCTAGCACAATTAACAATTGCTGTGAAGATTGCAAGAACACAATACTATTCTTCTTACACAGAGAGATATTAAAATAGCAATGAATCATGCTTGAGGCGAAGCCTATACAACATTAAAGTGGGCCCCATTCTTCTTCCCCAGACATTTTCTGGGATTCTCACCAGTAAGACTGTTTACAATGGAGACATCCCAACTTTCTGCACCCCCATCCCTCCAGGATCTAATCTGGTCAGATGCCCCACAGGAACATGCTGTGATCTCACCTAGGTTTTTAGGACAACTCTTTGAAGACAATGCCTTCAAAACCCACCCAAACTCTATACATGACTTCTATTAAAGACACTGAATTGTGGCTCCCTTAGAGAAGCCCAGGACCACACTCTTGGGTATATTTTCTTCCTGAGGATGCTTTTTCTGTTAACCTCTATTTTCAAATCAGTTAAAAAAATCTCTTTTTTTTTTTTTTCTTTTTTGGTATTTCGAGGGACGGGTCTCCCTTTTATTTTTATTTTTATTTAATTTTTTTAATTTACATTTTTTTTTTTATTTTTAAGGGATTCTACAATACAATGACACAGTTGTTTGCAGGTAACAATGATGTTATCAGTATGTCATACAATTAAGTAATTGGTGCATTTTGCAAGTATCTATGTCCAAATTTTGAACAACCCAAGGTTCCCATAGTCCAGTTGGAGAAGCTTGTATGCACAGGCATGTTGATCAATCAGGTGTCCAGACTATATTCCTATAGTCTCATGATTCACCCCTATCTCTCCACAGCCCTTACAATCTACCACGCCTCCTCTTCCACAGTTTGTTCCCTAGGCTTTGGGAAAGGGGAAGGGGCCTATTCTTAAGCTTAATGACTTTTGGGAGGTGAAGGTCAAAGGGAAGGGTCAAATGTTAGATTCACAAATGTTTTGTATTTGACATCTAAGAACTTGCTGTTCCATTTCCCGGCCAGTGTTGTGGTGGCTTTCCCAATTATGCAGCCCATGTGAATTGCAGATATGCTTGTTTTCACAGGGTATAAAGAAAGAATTGGAACTGGAGAGGAGAAATTAAAAATCTAAGGCCAGAAGTGAAGCAGACCAGGGGGAAAAAAAGAAAAAAGGGAAAATGGTGAAAGAAGGCCCCATCATGTGATAGGGATTGCATTAGCTAAAACAGGGGTTGGAAGGGACCTGAATAGAAGTTCATTTCCTAGGGTTGAAACTGTCTGCAGAGACATTTGCCCTGAAGACCAAGTAAACTGGAGCATCCAGGTTAGGATACTGAACAAGGACCTATAGCAGGCTCAGCCTGACTCCATTAGAGAATGTGCTAGTCAGAATATCTGCTTTCCTCACACCATCAGGTGAAAACTGATTGCTCAAGGGCAGAGATGCAGGATGGGGTAAAAATAAATCACTCACATTTAGGGGTGTCAAGCAAGAACTTGCAATGTGCTGACCGGTTGGCAGCCTGACACTGTGGGATTTCTCACCTGTACAAAAGTTGTTCCTGCACTCTAAGTGATTTGGCTGAGTGTGGTGTTTGTTGCCCAGGACACATTACAGAGACATGGTCCTAAGGGGCTTAGCAGTTTGTGTTCTCAGGCCTTCCTGTCAGGAATGAGAAAAGATATGTGACTAATGTAGTATCCCTCTAGGATAGAAGGCCCTTGACTGTCACTGTTAGTATTATCACTTCTCATATTTGTGTAGCTTGTGAGAGATTCTAAAATGAAATTGTACTTTCAGCCCCATCAGAGTGAAGCAAGGAATCTTTGGCAAGGAAGAGGTCTGGGCTGGGAGGAGGAAAGTGGGGATGGGAAGCATGTCTTCATGGGGGCTGGAGCATCCCACTGACAGTTCCTCCATCTCTTGATGTTTACCTGAGCAGCTCAGCTATTTCCAATGATAGCCATTTTAGCCAGCGATCTACTCCAATTCTGTCTTCTTAGCCTAGATGCTTTCTGAAGGTGAAGCATGCCTTGATTTCTTCCTATGTTCCTTAACCTTTGGTGCTGGTGTTCTTGGTGTTGGCTGATTAAAGTTTCCGGAGGTGTCAGAGGTGCCATCCCCTCAGAAATGGCAATGACACTCCTTTCCTCAGTCATAAATCCCTTGACCTGGGTTTCCAGTCTGGCTTGCCTTCAACGAAGTGGGTAATTCTGAGGAAACAGAAAGTGTCCTGTTTGGACTTAGCTTCTCCTAGGTTGACACTGACACTTGTCAGGTCTGTTTCTCACTCAGATACAGCTCCCACAGTGGTTCAAGCCACTGAGGAAGTAATTGGCAGAGGCTCAGCCTTGAAGCCCCTGTTTGTGTATCCTTCCTCCCCAGAGGCCTCCTTGTTTCTCTGGCAGTTACTGCACAGAGATGCTCTCCCAAAGCTTCCCATGAAGTATTTTTTAACAATGGGATGCCTTGTGGCCTCCCTGCTGTATATTTAGTCTCTTCTCTTCCATGGCTGAGTCTAACTTCCAGCCTCCCCACAATGGAGAGAAACTGTGGTTACCTATCACACAGGCCATACCAACCAAGTTCAGATTCCACTTCCTGGGAACTTTAAGATATTTGGTGATGTTCCTCAGGTATCTGAAGTTTTGTAAGAGTTACTTTGGTCTTTGTCTCCCAAGTAACATGGTTATTTTCTCCCCAAGAAATTTGGTATCTGTAGTGGGAAGAATGAGAAAGATCAGGACCTAAGCTTTCATGGTGCCCCAATTTTCTTAAACAAACTTTTTGGGGCTGGAGAGATGGACTACTCTTGCAGAGGACCTGGGTTCGATCCCCAGCACCCACATGGTGGCTGAGAACCGTCTGTAACTCCAATTCCAAGAGAACTCCAGTTCCAGGGGAATCCGACACCCTCTTCTGACCTCCGCGGCATTGCACGACACGGGTGCACAAACCTGCATGCAGACAGTACATTCACACACACACACACACACACACACACACACACACACACAAACTTTTTTAAAAGAAAACTTCATTTATTTTTACTTTGTGTATATTATTGTATTGCCTGCATGTGTGTAAGTGCACCCATGCTATGCAGTGCTCCCAAAGGACAGAGAGGGTGTCAGATCCCTTGGAACTGGAGTTACGGACACTTGTTAGCTGCCACGTTTGTGCTGGGATTTGACCCTGGTCTTCTGTAAACACAGCTAATGTTCCTTAGCACTGAAGGAGGCATCTCTTTGGCCTGTAGCCCAGTTTTCTTTAAGTTGAGAGCATGGTAAACATCATTAGACCTAGGGCTTACCAGTGCTGTCCTCCAAACTCAGGTGCATTCAGCCTCCCTGAAGGATTACTTCCTGTAGCCAACCTCTCATCACGTTTCTTTCATCCTCCTTGCTTCCTTCATTCATACATTGCTTCAAGTCCCATTTCATCTAGCTTCTCTCATAGACTATATGAAGAAATGATATTACTAAATACTTACATAAGACAAATCCCATGAATCTCTGAATCTTCACGTTACAGAAACACATGGTAAGTCTATAATACAAACATTGAAACTATACTATTGCTAGCTCTGTTAATTTATGCTGTATCTCTAGAAGGTTGTTTTCAAGATTTAATTCAATTTAATAAATATCTGAATAGAATTCTATACAAATAAAAATTAACAAGTGCTTTTTAATGAGACTCTATATTATGTTGAGGGATTTTTAGATTTTAGTATGTGATCTAGTTTCATTTCTGTTGCTGTGAGAAATGTCCTGACCTAAAGCAACTTTGAGAGAGGAAGGCTTTATTTGGCTTACAATTCCAGCTTACATTCTATCATGGAGGGAAGTCAAGGCTGAACTCAAAGGCAGGCCTGTTTGCTATTCTACACAGTCTTACTTCTGACCAGTTATCTTATTTCACAGCCAAAGAAATATACTAGAAACCAGGAAGGATGCTGCTCACTGACTGGTGGAGGGCTTATGCTCAGCTAGGTTTTTTATATACCTCAAGAGCACATGCCTAGGAAATCATGTCATCCACATTGGCGTGAGGTCTCCCACATCAATTAACAATTGAGACATATCACACCCCCCCTCCCCAGAATGGCCAATCTTATTTAGAAAATTCCTCAATTAAAGTTCTCACCCCATGGGCTGGAGAGTTGGCTCAGTGGTTAGGAACACTGGCTATTCTTGCAGAGGAGGAGGAGGAGAGTTCAGTTTCCAGCACCCACATGGCAGCTAACAACCATCCGTAACTCCAGTTCTAGAGGATCCAATACCCTATTCTGACCTCTGTTTGCATTATATGACATGCGTCTATTTACATATATGCAGGCAGTACAGTCATCCCAGGTGAATCTAGGCTGTGGCAAGTTGACAGTTAATCAGGATGCTGCAGTACCTTTTAAAAGAGAAGGAGAATGTAATCACTATTGTTTTTATCACAAATCATGATTTTATTAAAATTTTAAACCAATATAATACAAAGAAGTAGACATTCTTCATTTTTTTAAAATTTGAACACAACATAAGAAAACAGTACTTGGGGACTGATATGATTCGTGGTAACGTTGCTTTTTTTTACATTTTAAGAAAGTAAAGAGAGTAGCTACAGAAATCCTTTGCAAACGGTAAGTCCAGGTCTTATCATAATGTGAATAATCAGTTCTAAGAAAAACTAGAGATGGTTGTGAATGTATTCTGTTTGTGTTCAATCCATCAAAAGTCCTCAGTCCCAACTCAATCTTTTTCCTTTCTTTTTTTGAGACAGGGTCTTGCTTTGTAAGCCAGTCTAGACTGGAACTTGCTATGTAGCCCACACTGGCTTTGAATTCTTGATCCTCTGGCCACAGCCTCTCAGTCTTGTGATAGCAGATGTGAAACACCATGCTAAACATGGCTGATTTTTCTGCACACAGAGATGAGTTGAGTATTTTCTCATACTGTAGGCTGACATGAGGAACAAACTGCCTGGAGCTGTGTGGGTGTCTAGATTCCAAAGAAACCCAGGGCAGGTGTTGAAACCTGTCCTGAACTGATGAAAAGAAATGGTTAGGAAAGATGCTATGTCTTTTGTGCTTTATAAAAACCCTTAATGGAGGCGGGTCTGGTGGCACATGACTTTAATTCCAGCCTGCAGAGGTAGGTGGATCTCTGTGAGTTCAAAGCCAGCCTGGTCTACAGAGTAAGTTCTCGGCTGACTGGGGCTACAGAGAGACCTTGTCTCCAAAGTACCAGAAAAACAAAACCAAACAAAAGAAAACAAAAAAACCTTAACCTTTCATTTCAAAATTTTTATTACATTTCTATTTTCTTTGGGGGAAGGTAAGGGTATGCTATGCTATCATGTGTATGTCAGAGGATGACTTACCAGAACTGGCTCTCTCCTTCCACTGTGTGGTCTAGGGGACTGAACTCTGGTCATCTGGCCTGACAGCAAGCATCTTTACCCATTGAACTGTTTAGCTGGACCCAAACTTTATCTTAAGACTAATTTGATAGTAGTACTAAGAAATTGCTTTCTTTTTTTCTCCCTAGCCTCAATGATTTATTTCTCAAACATCATTGTATTAGTCACTTTTCTGTTGCTGTGATAAAACCACCATGACCAAGGAACTTATAAAAGGAAGAGTTTATTTGAGCTTACGATTGAAGGTTCCAGGGAATCAGAGTCCATTGTGACAGAAAGCATGGTGGCTGGGGCTGGAGCAGCAAGCCGAGGGTCACATCTCACAATGAGCACAGGAAACAGAGAGAGAGAGAGAGAATGGAGACCACAAGGCTTGTTAAACTCACTAAGCCTGCCCCCAATAACGTACTTCCTCCAGCACAGCCACACCTTCTAAGACCTCCAAGAACAGTGCCACCAACTGGAGACAAAATGTCTGAATACTTAAAGCCTATGGGGGACACTCATTCAAACCACCACATTCCACTCCCCGGCCCCCATAGGCTCATGACCATATAAAATGCAAAATGCATTTAGTCCAACCTTAAAAGTCCCCACAGTCTTTACTAGTCTCAATTCTATTCAAAAGTCTATTGTCCAAAATCTCTTCTGAGACACAGGCCAATCTCTTAACTGTAAACTCCTATAAAATCAAAAGGCAAATTACATACTCCCAACATACAGTGGAACTGAATACACATTCCCATTCCAAAAGGGAGGAATAGAGGCATAGTGAGGAAATACTGGACCAAAACAAGACCGAAAACCAGCAGGGCAAACACCAAGTCCAGTAACTCCATGTGCAACTTCTGGGACTTGACTTCCAAAGGGCTTAGATGGCTCAGCTCTTCCAGCTTTGCTTGCAACATACATCTCTTTCTTAGGCTGGTACCACTCCCTGTATGCAGCTCTCCTTGGCAAATATCTCACAGGTCTGGCATCTCGAATGTCTTCTTGGGGTCTCCGCTGCCAACCAGGCTTCACATTCACAGCTTCACGCAATGGCCTATCAGGGCCTTCTTTATTCAGGGACGCCCCTGCTGCACTCTGCCTGGCCTCTGTGGCTCTCTGAAACCGTGGAGGAAGAACTGATGACCCCTTCACTCTTGCAAACTTCATGCCTCTAAAGCCAGCACCACGTGAATGAAATTGCCGAATCTGGCTGCAAGTTCGGGATGGACTCTCTCCTACTTTAACCACATTTGCAATTTTTCTCTGCCCTGGACTTGTTGGAGGATTAGCTGGGTGTGGTCTTGCCCTGAAGGTACTGATTCTTTTGTTTACTTGTAAATCTCCAGGCCTCTCCTTAATCACTTTAGTCTCCTTATGAAAGGGAGCCTCTCCTTCACATGCCTTGGCCACACCTTTAATCTTCCTAGTGTACTTTTCAGATCCAAACTGTACATTCTGCATTTCCTTCTGCCCCATTTGCTCTTTTTCACTGTAGATCTGTATAATATTCACCATTAAAAGCCACGCCACCATTTCTACATTAGGCTGTCTTGAAATATCCTCCGCCAAAGACATTAGTCCATTGCTTTTCAACTTAGCATCAGGCAAGCATTTGGGCTGTGGGCAAACTGCTGCCAGACTCTTTATCAAAATATCCCAGTTGCTGCCTAAGTCTTTATTTTCCTCTGGAACTACATTTTTTGCAGCAATGCTTTCTTCCAGGCTTCTACTAGAATGGCCCGTTAAGCTCTGCTTACAGTAGTCAACAGCTTTTCTAGCCCAAAGTTCCAAAGTCTTCCACATTTCTCCAAACATCCACATGGTCAGGTTCTTCACAGCCAACAGCCCACTCTCTGGTACCAAATAACTGTATTAGTCACTTTTCTGTTGCTGTGATAAAACCACCATGAGCAAGGGAACTTATAAAAGGAAGAGTTTATTTCAGCTTATGATTGAAAGTTCCAGGAAATCAGAGTCCATTGTGGTGGGAAGCATGGTGGCCAGAGCTGGAGCAGCAAGCTGAGGGTCACATCTTGCAATAAGCACAGGAAGCAGAGAGAGGGATTGGAGACTGCAAGTCTTGTTAAACTCACTAAGCCCACCCCCAATGACATACTTCCTCCAGCACGGCCACACTTTCTAAAACCTCCAAAAACAGTGCCACCAAATGGAGACAAAATGTCTGAATACTTAAAGCCTATGGAGGACACTCATTCAATCCACCATAATCATGTTAAACTTCAAATGTTAGATGTTTTGAGAATATATGTATATTTATTAGTGCTCAGTAAGAATTTTGGGTTTTTTTTTTTTTTGGATAAAGATTGTTGTTTTTCTGTTGCTTACTTTTAATGTAGTAAAAACTTCATTAAACAGGAACAACTGAAAGAAATGGATAAAACTCAAGAGTTTGCATGGTTCAAAGTTACATTTTCATATACACAGGATAGTCAGATTGATTTCTTATGAAAGCTCTGGCAACGTCACTAAGGAAGAAAGTGAATGCTGGCTACAAGGACATGATTTATCATTTTAGTCTTCAGAATTCCACCAGAACATCTGCCTCAGATTAAAAGATGGCAAAATAAGGGATAGTGGCTTTCCTTTTTTTATAGACTTAAGATACATGTTCTGATTTTTTTAAAGGGTAGAATTAATATTTTGTTGTCATTTATAATCAGAGTGCAGTTGGGTATAGAATCTGCATACTTCATACTTTGTTGCAAATTTTAAAAAACACAGGTTTTAAACAGCTGGTGGCTGAGGATGCCTTTCAGGACAGGATTAGACAAATTCATTAATAGTGGCTTCAAGCTTTTCCTTGTTAGCTCCAGAAAATTCACACACCTTTTTGTTTTATAGAACTGGAAGGTCGTCATGCATTTAACTTTATGGTCTGCAGCAACAACCTGGAAGTCATCCACATCTACCTCCAGGAATACCATGGTGGAGTACTTTTCACAGAGGGAATGAAAGAAGGGCTTGATCATTTTGCATGGTCCACACCACGTGGCTGAGGAGTCCACCACCACAATCTTATGGCCTGCATGCAGATTTCAGGGCCTCCAGAAAGCATCTTTGCTCTTGATCAGCTTCACCATTTTGGCCATGGCGGGGAGGGATCTGACAAGCGACTGCAGGAAGAGATGGAAACGGATCCCAGACACTGGAGCTAGCTTCCATGCTCTGATGTTTTTTTTTTTTCTTTCTTTCTTTTATTATTATTATTATTATTATTATTATTATTATTTGTCTTTTCAAGACAGGGTCTCCCTGTAGCCCCAGCTGTCCTGGAACTCGATCTATAGACCAGGCTGGCCTAGAACTCACAAAGATCAGGCTGCCTCCGCCTCCCAAGTGCTAGGATTAAAGGCGTGCGTGCACCATGCCAGGCTCTGATGTTTTAAGCAAAAGCCTAACTGCCTTTGTTCTCCCTAGCCTGTGCTCTCTCCTGTTCTTTGGCTTTTGGATTTGCAGAACTCCCTACCTAGGTGTTCTTCCTGCTTATTTTTTTAAATATTTTTATTGAAGTTTTGTGCATTTCATACATCTTTTCTCATTCCAATCTACAGTCATCTTCCCTTCCATGCCCCCTACCCCACCCAAGTTCATGCACCCTGCCATTCCTGCCCTGTATCTTTTTCTGATTCTTTTCAAAGTTTTTTCAAAGAAGAGGATTATTGTTCTTGGGGGAACTTTATTGTTTCAATCAGTTCTTTGTCCCAGTTCCTCTGCTGTTGTAGTTCCTGTTAGGTCCAGGCTTCCCAGAATCCTAAGGGGCACACAGGTGCCCACTTCCTCCAGAAGCTGCCAATCCTCTGACCCCTTCCCACTTACTTGAGACCCCACCCCATGGGTATAAAGGGTGGACCCCAGCCACCATAACTCTCTCTGTGCCTCTCTCTCTCTCTGTCCCCATCCCCCCTCTGCCCTCTGTGCCTCTCTCTCTTTCTCTGTGCATTGCTAAACCACACCCTCTATTACATCTGCATGGCAAAAAGCCCAAATTCACATCAGATCTTGTAATAACTAATGCTATATTTCTATATTCTAATTCTCTTGTAATTTATTTAATGATATATTCTGATCTTTTCACAATTTTGGGTTTTATATTAGATTATACAAAGTCAATTGGAATTGCATCAATACATTTTTATACAGAGTAAGTTTTGATTTTATTGGTTTTTCATCCATTTCAAAATACAATTTTCATTTTTTTTACTTTTGTATGGATAGTTAATTCTTACAGGCTTTTGTCTGAGATTTTTACATCATTTGGCTTTTTAACAGTGTTTTGTTTTTTATATTTTGTTTACAGAACTTTTGTCTAATTTTAAGGGATTATTTCAGATTTTGGCATTTTCCATTTCATTGTTTTTTCCTTATAAACCCCATTTTATTCAGAAATCCATTTTTTGTCTGCTTCAGGACACAAGCCTCTGTGTCTGAGATTAAGAAGGTGTGTTGACCATGCTCTGCCCAACCTACATCTAGTTTTTGCCTCAGGCAGTAAACTTTGACCAGGCTGGGATCTTTTGAGAAACCTCTATATCTGAGATTAAGAAGGTCTGCCAACCACACCCTGTCTCTCTAGCATCCATATTTTCCCTCAGGCAATAACCTTTCACTTGGCTGGGATCTTTTGATTTTTCTACTAACTAAATTTATTCTCATTAAATTACCAGCTAATATGCACAAGCCACCAGATTTTCCTGCTTACCCAGTCCACCATCCTTCCCAGGTGTACAAGAATAGCCTGTGCTGCAAAGCACAATAGGGCATACAGTCTATTTCCACCTAAGCAAATGTCTTAAACTCTAAGTGATTCTTTGTAAATGTGATGATTGTCTACAGCCCTGGACAAAGAAGAACAACTTTAGATAAAAGGGGATTTTCCAGCAGCTTGACCAGAGGGTCAGGTTTGGGTTTGGTTTGGTCCCTCTGCTGCTTTGTGCAGGCTGGCTCCTCAGGCGGGAGGCTGTAAGTCACTCAGGCAGGTACATCTTGGGGTGGACTCTTTCCAGGTCAGCTGGAAGAGGGTCGCAACTCTGAGCCCTCATGCGGGTGGGACCATGCTTTGCCTTTGCAGCATGACTAGAGGGTCAGGTTTGGGTTTGGTCTGGTCCCTCTGCAGCTTTGTGCGGGCCGGCTCCTGAGGTGCAGGCAGGAGGCCGTAAGTCACTCAGGCAGGTACTGGTGCATGGGCTAGGTCAGGCATACCTCCCCCCACCAACGGGAATTGGTGAGAATCCAAGTGGACTTTCTTTTGGAGAACCTTCAGAACAGGAAGAGAATAGACTTAGGCTTCCAATATCCAATATATAAATAAAATTGAAAGCCTGAAACCTAGACAAGTCAATACTCCATAAACAAAGGCAAGCAAAACCATCCACTAACATATTGAAAAGACATTTGTAATTTGAACCACAAAAGGGAAACCCACATGCCAGGGACACAACAAAGGGACAACATGGGAAAGGCACAGGATAATCCCGCACCAGGCTCTACCAAACCTGTAGGAGATAGCTACAATGGGATCCCCTTGGAGGAGACCCAAGGAACAGACCTTAGAGGAATAATTACAGACCTATGCAGAGAAATTAAAGAAAATAAGAATTCAGAGAACTAAAGAGAGAGAATGAAAAACTCAAAAAGGATCTAGAGGGATACAATGCCAAACTTCAGAAAGAACTAAAGGAACAGATTGACAAACTCCAGAAAGAACTAGAGGGAGAAAAAAACAAACTCTGAAAGGAAGTAGAAACACTGAAAAAGGAAGCCAACCAATGAAATAAGCGCCAAGAAGAGATTGAGAAGTTCAAAAAGGAAATGGAAATACTAAAGAAAACACAGGATGAAACGAAAAAGGAATTAGAACACTCATCCAATCAAGAAGAAAGTAAAGGAAAAAGCCTCAGAAGTAGAATAGAAGCAGCAGAACAAAGAATATCAGATCTGGAAGATAACACAGAGCAAGTAAAAAGCTCAAATAAAGATTATGAAAAATTTAAAAATACACAAAAGTGGAACAACCAGGAAATATGGGACACTATGAAAAGACCAAACCTCCACATGATAGGAACAGAGGAATGAGAAGAATCTCAAGAGAATAATATTGATCAGATCTTCAACAGAATAATAGATGAAAACTTCCCCAAACTAAAAATAGACAAACCCATACAAATACAAGAAGCACATAGGACTCCAAATAAACAAGATCAGAAAAGAAACTCCCCATGCCATATCATAGTTAAAATGCTAGATGCCCAAAACAAAGACAAAATTCTGAAGGCTACAAAA
>VZQC01000302.1:156874-186000 GCA_009823505.1 Rhizomys pruinosus
CCTTAAGGACCAGAACCTCAACTGACCTTAACACCAAAACAAACTTCATTTATCTGAGCTAACTGTGTGGTTTTAAATACCCCAACAGGAAACTGTAATCTAAAGAAGAGAAAATGAAATAGGTTGTTATCAGAGAGAAAGGTGAGAGACCTACTGTGCCAAGTTAGGAATCTACTGTGTTATGTTAGAAAATCGATAGGTGAGAGACCTACTGTGCCAAGTTAGGAATCTACTGTGTTATGTTAGAAAATCGATAGGTGAGAGACCTACTGTGCCAAGTTAGGAATCTACTGTGTCATGTTAGAAAATATCTCAGAGATAGATGACAGATTTAATGTGCTATGCCAGAAAATACCACCTTTTATATTCTCCTGTTTATGGCTCTCATTCTGGAGCCCTGTGTATTAAAGCTGACCCTCATTCTAGAGCTCTGCATGCTAAAACTTTTTTCCAATTTCTCAAACCAGGGTACACGTCTTTTTTCCCTCTGCATTCCCTAGACAGGGACCCTCCAATTGCCAATGCACCCAGTAGCCCCCTGTTGGTACTGTGAAGTCCCTGCACTGGTATACTCATGTAAGACTCAACCAGCTTGTCTTTTCATTTGCAGAGAAAATGTCCACTAGAAGTACTGGCTACTATCGATCTGGACCAAACCCACCTGGCAGAGCACCCACAGCAGCCAAAATGGGAAACCGGATTCTAACCCTCCAACCTAACAGCTGTTCCCTGAAGACATTGCCCCTGATCAGCTCTGAAGCAGATACAGAAGAGAACAGCGCCCCATTTCCTTATCATAAGCAAAAGGCTGGAATGTTAGGTCCAGGCTTCCCAGAATCCTAAGGGGCACACAGGTGCCCATTTCCTCCAGAAGCTGCCAATCCTCTGACCCCTTCCCACTTACCTGAGGCCCCACCCCATGGGTATAAAGGCTGGACCCCAGCCACCATAACTCTCTCTGTGCCTCTCTCTGTGCCTCTCTCTCTCTGTGTCCCTCTTTCTCTCTCTGTCCCTGTCCCCCCCCACTCTCTGTGCCTCTCTTTCTCTGTGCCTCTCTCTCTTTGTGCCTCTCTCACTCTCTGTGCCCCCCCCCACCATGCTGTCTGGTCCTGGTCCCACCACGTGTCTGTAGGCGGCTCATGCTGGCAGTCCCACATGGAAGTAAAGCATGTTCCTAGAGTGACCTGGTTCCGTGCTTTTTTATACTTAATAGTTCCCTCCAATCTGTATTGCTTCAACATATATAGGAGTAATTGATTTCAATCTGGTAATCTTTTAGCTCAGTGTTCTTGTGGAATTCGTGTGTGTCCATAATGACAACACTGGTATGCATCTGGACCCTTACGTTACTCAGCAACAGGACAGGTTGTTGTTTGCATGTGTGATGTGAGCCAAACTGCAGATGTCACCCCTGTAGAGGCACTCTTGGTATCAGAGTTTCTGCCCTGAGATGGACTGAAAACTTGGTAGCCATATAACTTTGTCAACAGTGATAGCCAACAACAGCAGCAGAAAAACATTACCAAATGTCACTATGTACCAGGCATAGTTATGGGCATATATTACCCCAGTAAATCCTCACAACTCAAGATGTACATATTAATACTAGCTGTCTCCATGTTACAGGGAAGGACATGAGAGACAAGTATGGTCAGGAAATTTGTCCACATCACAAACGCAATAAGTTGTGTCACCTGAAGTCTCTGAGTATTAGCTATTTTTCCTGTAAAATAGGAATTAGTTTACTTACATTGCAGGGTTATTGTAAAGATTAAAGAAATAACAAAAATAAAAAATGTGGCACATTAAACAGATATTACTTTAAAAACCCTTTTCCTAAGACCCTCCTAGTAGGAACCCATGGTCCTTATTTTACTTAGTAGTTGCTAACCAACCAAATTTACAAACCAACCAGGAAAAGAGAGCCAGGAGAGAAGCTCAAGGCAATAAAAACAATCCAATCCAAATAAGCAATCAGACAACCCTCAGGCCCATTATCCTTACAGAGCCCGTGGGAGCACTGCTGAATGAGAGTCTATTCACTCCAAGGAGCCTAATTCTCAGAAGCTCCTTTACAAAACTTCCCAATTCACAGATGATTAGAAATGCTAATTTAGAAGAGAAGAGGCTGAGAAAAACCAGCACACTGACCCGACTTAAGTCTTGACAGCTGACAATCTGGCTGTGTTAGGGGAAAATGGAAGCCTAGTTGCAGCCAGACAGAACTCAAATTTGGGCCCCCTAAAGACAGTGAATCCTTAATAAGGATTCCTAGCTCCTCCAACCCCTACATGTGCCAGGAAGCTTATTTTGACACCAGTCACTCATTTTGACAGAGTTCTGTCCTAACAACACCACATTCAGCCTTGTTTACAACTGTTGTCCAGGATTGAAATGATTTGTGTTCAGTGTCCTCATCCTCATCCTAATTAGACTGTAAGCTCTCAGGAAGATGGGCATGACAACATTTATTCTGTGTCTCTTGGTCTCTCATTTAATGGATGTTCAATAGGTTTTTAAATGGTTATCGATTAACAAACATTATAAGAGGGATGGGTGTTTAAATTGATGTCTTAAAAGTGATATAACAATGTAAAGAATTTTAAGAAAATTAATTCAACCTTCCTTTTGAAGGTTTTTACTTAAATAGGTAAGCATCAGTAGCTTAGAAAATTATTGTCAGTGCAGAGTACATTACCTGAGAGTTCTGGGTAAAGTAGTCATTGCCCTCCACATAGAGGAGCCCTCCTGTAAGAGGGGGACTCATGGAGGTGGGGGTAGTAAGCCATGATAAGACCCAGAGGGATCTGGTGGCAGAGAAAGAGGGTACTGACTGTGAATGGGGGCCAGTCCTTCTGCTCCTTCCCATTTTAAGAGGAAATGTGGAAGATTTATTTGAATAACTTTGGAAAATGGAATCAGTTTTATTCATTTGAATGAATGAACATGATAGATCAGGATAAAATGGGAGAGTAATCATGAAGTAATTCGTGAATATCTGTGATTTAAGGTAGGACTGAGGGCATGGAAGAAAGCCAAGAAGAGAGCAATGAGAGAATTTTGGGTTGTTGGGGATGGGGCACAAGAGTGGGCTCATAGGCTGGCAGTCCAGATACAGAGCAGACACAGCAGATGGCTTTCTGGGATTTGCATTCACAGTAGACCCATTTTCCAGCATGGAATCAGAACCACAGCAAAACCTCTAAATGAGTCACATCCCTGTGGATGTGACTCAGCACAAGATGTGAGCTGTTCTCTAAACACAGCAGGAGTGATGGCTCTGGGAGGTCATGGTTGTGAGCTTGGAGAAACCCAGGTTGTTGGAGCCTACGAAGGGCTCCTGAATGAACTTACCAAAAATAAGATGGAGAAACATGGCTAAATTAAACCCCAATAAAGAGGGAGGACAATCTATACTAGACACCAACCTCCAATTTAGGCGTTGGCACTAAAGAAGTTCTCAGAATTGTACATGCCTGCCCTCACTGAAGGGAGACTGTTTCAACCTTGTGCTACAAGGGGAGCTTAGCTTATGGACTAATTTTCTTAGCTTTAAAAACACCCACATTTTACCATATTCTAATTAACCCTGTTCTAAAATATACCATTAGGAATGTGACCTGGGGCTGTGAGCCAAAGCCTCTTGCTTCACTTTAAAAAATATGGAAACAGTATACTGTTGATGTGTTTTTAATTTTAGAGACAATTTGAGCCCAAGATTGAAAGATCACCCTGTGTCAGTCAAATTGACTGCAATGAAGCGAATGGAAATGTTCCAGAGGAGAAAAAAGCATTAGAGCTGTACTTTCCTGGAGGATGCTGGCTCCTATTCTGATGGCACAGTGACAGTCCCTAGCAGGATTAAAGGTCAATTACACCCAGTGACAATCTCACCATGAAGGCATACAGGAGAACATGCCTCACACTTGTGTTCTTCAAATTTCCATAATTGTGAATTTCATTTGGTTGTTCAGACAGACGCCTGGAAGTATAACTGGGAGAATTTAAGTCAACTGAAAGCTCTCGTTCAGCCCATCTTCTCTTCTTTTAAAAACTTGGTTTCAGCTGCTGTTCATTCACATTTCATATCCTTGACAGATTATATTTAGGCTCTATATTTTATAGGTTTTAGAGACAAATACATTTCACATCCAAAACAAAACCTTTGAAGTCTTTCTTCTCCCTGGGTGAAAGGCTTCACCTGGCACCTGGAGCAATTTTGAAACTTGCATGGGAAATAAGAATCAATCACTGGTGAATAGAGGTTTATGCAGCCTAGATATTGTGCTGCAAATAACATCCTAGAGGTCAATTGAATGAAGGCTCTTCTCTTTGTAAGGCAATCTGAAATAAATGTAAACCAAATTATCATGCTGTCTGTCATCTTCAATGCCAACTGGGAAGCCTGTTACTGCACACAAGTTGTGTGTGTGTGTGTGTGTGTGTGTGTGTGTGTGTTGAATAAAATGAAAAGAGAAAGCCGTGCCAGCCAGAAGTGATTTTTAACTTAGTATTAGTCAGTCAGACTCCATAACTAAAGACAAAGACTGGGCATTTTCAAAAACAAATTCAATTTCTAAGTGCTCTGGGGATAGGAAATGTGAGGGTATTTCTGTTGTTAGTATCTGGTGGGACCTTCCTGTCTTGTAAACAGTTACTCTCTGTGTGTAACAGGGAACAGAAAGAATTATTACTCTCTTCTACTTCTTCAAAGTTCTCAATCCTATCTGGTTAGAGCCTCCATTTTTATGATTTTATTTGACCTTAATCACCTTCAAAATACCCTGTTTCTAGGTAGTCACATTGGAGATGAAACTTCTACATAGGCATTCAGTTGGACAAGTTCAGTTCATCTCAAATGCTTTGCTGGAAAATTTCTACAATTTCTCAGCAGATGCATCCCCTTAGTGTGAGAAATCTAAATTGTGCATACACTGTACTTTACTTTTCCTACTGGTTGAAAAACTTTCAGCATATAGCAAAGAAGTAGCAAATTAGCATTATAAAGGACCCCTGGGACCTGCAGTTGGAAAGCCAATCTCTCTCATTTTGTCAATAACAAGGACATTTCACATAGTTCCAATAAATGCTAAATGTTTCTTTCCATGTCGAGGTCATTGAATAGAACACATAGGTTTCCCCTAAAATGAGTTGCTGATGAATCAGCCTGAGCCATTGGCCAACTATCTTAGTGGTAAGGAAATCTGAATTGTTTATGGACTTCACTAAGATGCCTCGACAACTATAATTCTTAGCCTAATATCCCACTCAGATAAGTCCTGTGTGCTATTTTATATAAATCCAGATTCAGATCTCCTCTTAACTAAAGCCACATCTTTTTTCATGACTGTACTTGCTTCCAAGAGCATAACTATGTATATTTGCTGTTGTTTGCTTGGTCTTTTGAGATAAGATCTCACTATGTAGCCTAGGCTGGTCTTGAACTTGCAGTACCCCTGCCTTAGTCTTGGATTATAGGCTCATGATATCATGCCAGGTAATTCATCTCACTATGGTCTTTCTTAACCTCAAAGTTAATATCACATACCATAAATTCTCTTTAAGAACTGTGGGTAACTCTATGCACTGTTTTATTTTATTGGTAATCTAAAACATACCATGCACATGGTTATCTGAGCATCTAATGAATACCTCAAACCTTACCTAATATTTTTGAGTGCTGATTAGGTGTATGACTGTCTTGGCCCCAAAAGGACAGAATTGAGCCTTCAGATTCTTTATAGTCTCCTTATCATCTAGCTCAATTAAGAGTAAAAGGGAAGGAAACTGACCTCTTGAGAACAAGCAGATCTATTAGAGAACAAACCTGAGAGGACATCCCCCAACCCCATCTCTGGCCTGGGGACTCCCTGAAGCTCAGCAAGAGGATGAGCAGCAACCTCTCTCATAGATTAAGGATTTTATATTTTTTTCTCTTTGGGAGGAGGAAGGGACTAATGGTCGATGCTGTGTCATATTGGGTGGCAATTGAGGGAGTTGGGGGTTGTATTATATCAGGGAGGGCAGTTGCAGGGTGGGCTGCAGTCATGAGAGATGCTGAGTTCTGGGAAAACCTCCAAGAGGAGGCAAACATTCAAGAAGTATTCAGGACCTAATATGTGTCCATCATTCTCTACTCTAGAAGGATATAAATGGGAGTGTCTGACTGCTTCTTGCTGGGTAGGTAGGTATTGGTGTTGTTCATCAAGATAAGGATGGTTTTTATGTGGTTGTGAGTGGTGGTGAACAGTGGCTTAAGAAATTGGTATGAACTGGTTAATTAAGAATTTCTGGGGCTGGAGAGACAGCCTAGTGGTTAAGAGCGCCAACTGCTCTTGTAGAGGACCCAGGCTGGATCCCCAGCACCCACATGGCGGCTGAGCACCTTCTGTAACTCCAATTCCAGGAGAACTCCAGTTCTACGGGAATCCAATACCCTCTTTTGACCTCCGCGGCATTGCACTACAAAGGTGCACAAACCTACATGCAGACAGTGCATTCATACACATAGAAAATAAATTAAAAAAAAAGAATTTCTGGAGTAAAGTAAAAACCATGACAAAAGAGTGAACAGCAGCGCAATTGCAGTCAGGGGTGAGATCAGGGAGGGTTCAAGGGGACAGGTGTATTTGGCTCTTCCTTCTGATTGTTAAAGACCTTGAAGGCCTGGTTAATTGAGATCTGACCTAGTAGATTTAGTGATAGCTTCCCAGTCAGGGTACCCCCAGAACATAGTGCAGTGGGGAGAGGGGAACACTGTTGATTAGCAAAGCTTGAATCAGATACGCAGTAAGCAAAGGGCAGAATATTTCAGATAACTGAATTTACAGAGCAAGGCAAAGAACTTAGGGGTTAACAAGGAGCTTCTAGGTTACTAATACAAATTCAGCAAACAAAGTTAATAAACATGTCAGGTAATACAAGTACCATAAGTACAGCAGCCAGGACAGAGAAGACACGAGTTTTGAAATATTTGAAAGGGGAGGCTGGAGAGATGGCCTAGCGGTTAGGACCCAGGTTCAATCCCCAGCACCCACATGGCGGCCAAGAGCCGTCTGAAACTCCAATTCCAGGAGAACTCCTGTTCCAGGGGAATCCGATACCCTCTTCTGACCTCCGCGGCATTGCACGACACGGGTGCACAAACTTGCATGCAGACAGTACATTCATACACATACAGAAATAAATAAAATTAATAAAAAAAATAATAAAAAAAGAAATATTCGAAAGGGAATAATGAAGCAGGGCTGCTTCCCCAGGTTTGTCTGTCACCACAGTTGGTGCTTAGGCCTTTGCTACCACAAGTATTTGGCTAATACTTTGGATAAGGTAAAAATATCCAATTAAACATTATATCAATGCCCAATAAATAATTTTTAAATTTGCCAATCATGTTCAGCTTCATTATATGGAACATGCATAACACAGAATTGAGTAACATTAAAATGACATTACAATCTATGTGATGATCTCAAATCCTTTACTTGTTTCCTTATCCACAAAACAAAGTTAAAAAAAATTTTTTTTTTATTTTTTGGTCTTTTCGAGACAGGGTCTCCCTGTAGCCCCAGCTGTCCTGGAACTCACTCTGTAGACCAGGCTGGCCTTGAACAAAATTTTTAAACCTGAGCCATGGCAGAGACGTTCACTATAGCACTAACAGTAGCTACCTAAACATTTCCTACAACAATTTACCATATAAATATTTTGCTTCAATGTTTAAGATGTTGAATAACCTCTTGATAAAACAATATAAAGTGTCCCTAAAGATGCTTTAAAACAAAAATTTATACATAAGAGTAATATTTAAGTAAATATTTTTCCTTTATACTGAAAAATCTCCATTTCAGATATTAACATAACTTTTGACTGAGGTTAACTTCCAGATAGACTGAATATTGGATATTCTCCTCGCTAAAATTCCACTTTTAGCATTCATCTGCTGTCCTCTTCCCTGTCACAGAGTGTGGTGGCAAGCCTGACTGAGAAGAGTGATTTGGAGTATCCTATGAGATACATATATATGCTCAAGTCTGAAGTAGGAGAGCCAATCCCGTCTCCAGAACCAGCTTCTCAGTAAGCTCAAACAGCACATATCAACTTACTAATAGGAGTCTCCCAAGAGGAAATATGGACAAGGGTGGAAGAGAAGGACTATCTCAGACCATCAGCGATTCCTATGTATGAAAATTTCAAGATGTGATAGAACGGATTAAATGTGCTAACTTGAGACCACTGATTAATCATTATCTAATTCATATAGTGGTCAGATAAAGGTTGCTGTAATAGACATAAGCCAAGGGAGTGTCACCTGGGTCCTTGGAAATTTGTAAGCAGAATGGGTGCCAGGGTAAGATGCTGGAGGCAGGGGTTTGAGTGAGAGGCCCATATGAAAAACTCATTTTATGTTCAGTCAATTAAAATTTTTATCATTCTAAAAATCCACTAATTCTCAAACTAAGTCAGGATGCCTGATAAAAATGGGCCGTGGTAAAGACAATTGCTATTTAAGGGACTTTATGAAGTAGTAGATTCAGGTATAATAGATGAACAGAATGGTAAAAAACATTTTGGCCATAGATTGATTCAGATTTTTTTTTCATTCTTTTTGTCCTTAGAAGTCAGAAAATAGAATGATATTCTGACAGGTATGTTTCCTCCCAGGGAGTTTTATGTATGTGCATTCTAATGAGCCTTGGCTATTAGATGGATTAGATTTGGGGGAATGCTCTTCTTAATTCTTTCCAGAAGACAAGATTCATTCTCTTATAATTCTGTATGCTTGCATGTCGAGTCACTGTAATGACTAGTTATGTTCCAGACTAAACACCAGGCGAAAATCATGAGAGTGCTACCTGCATGAGGATATGAATTGTGGTCTGTTCTGGATAGTTTCCAAGTCCATGTATACATTTTCCTTCATTGCCTTCTGTGACAGGAGCTCATGTAGAAATGATCATGGGGGGGGAATCCAATGTGCTCACAATTTGCTGGCATTTGGGGAGACATAAACAGCTACTACGTGGTGAGAGAAGCACTGTGATTTTATAGTTTCTCAGATTCTATCATGAGCATGTGATAAGAGTGAGGATAGACAGAAATCAGAGCACCGCTTTGGGCTGCTGAGACTGCTTGAGGCCTGTTTCAGATGGTCCACAGAGTGAAGGAGTAAATGCCTGTGCATGAGCTCATCTTTAGGAAGCATGAAATCTCACCCGGAGAGAAGGCCAGGAGCAGAACACGCCAGCAGCCAGCATCATTGCTGCTTGAAACCTTGTGTTGCTATTCTTTTTTTATATGCGTAAATTCATAAAAATTTCCATTGTAACACAAAATAACATGCATTTCAGTATAATCAGGTGTTAACGTATGTAGGTCTCCTGTTTCCCTATCCATTTTGGAATAATCAAATAAAATATGCATTCAGAAGAACATGCCAAGTTCTTCCAGAGACTTTTCTTGGTCCCTGGAATTAGGATGAACATTCCTATTCTGAGCTGAGGGGAAAATACTGTAAGAAGCAGGAGAGTCACAGAATACTCCACTCAGTAAGAAAAAATACTTAAGTCCCAAATATCTTCATTGAATTCAAGAGACAAAACAGCATAAAATGTAATAAAAAACCATGCACTCTAATATTTGGTTAAAAGCTCATCTACTGAGGAAAATTATCTTCAAAATGCAAAATAATGTCTTAAGGACCTTATGGCCTTTCTTTAGATATAGAAGAGAGAGAAAATTTGAGAATTATATATCAGTTATCATGAAAAGTATCTTTCACACATCTTCTCTGTATCTTGCCATTACAAAATTAGGTTTTGCCTGTTTTCTTTCCTCTTATATAGTGAATATTTTGTGTAGATAGCTCCAAGTTCTACTGACTTATAATCTTGGCAATGTGAATATATATTTTAGAAACTATAGAGAAAATATTTATTATTAAAAGAAGGTTTACTTAAAAGGGTAACTATGAAGAACAGATCTATAGGGAGAGAATAGGAAGTAGGGCAGGGTCATGAGGAAGAAAGGCAGAATACCACATTTTCCTTCATATTTGGAATACAGATTTAAATGTATACACTATACACACAGGTATACGTGAGATAAAAGCAGAAGGAGAGGGGGGAGAGGGAAGGAGGGCAGTGGGGTGGACATGGGAAAAGAATGATGCTATTTATAGATGTGAAAATGCCATAAAGAAATCCAGTATCTTTTATACTAATTAAAATACTCCGAAGAAGTGGGCTGGCAAGACAGCTTAGCAAATAAAGATGCTTGCCTTCCAGCCTAGCAGTGTTGGGTCCCTTGGGCCTATATGGAGAGAAAGAACCAACTCATGCTTGTCCTCTAAACTCTACACACGAACAGTGGCACATGCATACACATCGAGGAAATAAATAAATTACAAAATTCCTTTAGAAATATTACTTTCACAAAGGTTTATTTAAACACTTAACCCATGTGCCCTAAACTACTGATCTGATTCATCATCCCCACTGCCGCAGACTTTCCTGATCCAGTTCTTTTTTTTTTAATTTATTTATTTATTATTTTTTACGTGTATGAGTGTACTGTCTGCATGTAGGTTGGGGCACCCGTGTCGTACAATGACACGGAAGTCAGAAGAGGGTGTCGGATTTCCCTGGAACTGGAGTTAAAGACAGTTCTTAGCCACCATGTGGGTGCTGGGAATTGAACCTGGGTCCTCTGCAAGAGCAGTCGGTGCTTTTAACCGCTGAGACATCTCTCTAGCCCCCAATCCAGTTCTTATACACAAAATAGGTAGGAAATGATAGGACAGGCTCTCTGAGAACTAGAGACACAGCTGAAAGCATAAGCTGCTCATAAGGACTCACTCAGGAGGACATTACAGTGATTCCCACACATTGCAAAATAGAAACTCAGCAAAATTCATTTTTCCTCCATCTACTCCTTCTACAGTTCTATCTCACTGGCTCTGGCTTGGAGTGTTGTTCCTCCTTCATTATCTGACCTGCTACTGCATCACCATTCACCCTATAATCCAAACCAAAGTTGCTTTGATTGTTACCTCTTTTTCCTTCTATTCACCCATTGTTTAATACCCTTAAAAAGCAGTATTCTATAAACAAATGAGCAGAGATCCAAGAGCTGCTCAGCACAGGGACTTCTGCCAGTGCTCCCTTCGGCCATTCTATTCTTGGTCTTCCTGTGCCTCCATTCCTTTTACGGGAACTCACTGACCTTCAGATACCAGGTTGTGACACAGTGACACATCACATAGGATGTTAAGTATTCTGTCTATCCTTTCTCTAGCCCTTGGCCAGGCTGCCTACTGCTTCACTTTAGCGAAAGAGAGGTCACAGACAGCTCTTCCAGCTGCCATCATTTGCAATTCCTGCCACTAGAAGCACTGCATTATTCTACCACAGGCCACCCAGCACAGGAGAAAACCTATACCCTCTACTTACAACACCACTGAGTACCACCTCCACTGAGTTTGGAGCACTATGTTCTTCCCATACATCTCATGTTACTGTATCACAAATATTCCTGATTTTGTTTAGTAGAACACTAATTTTATTTGTCCAACACTGATTTGGGGATATCAACAAAGAGTAATCTGTCAATTTTTTTAAAAGTAATATCTAGAAAGGGTTATGAAGAAGCAAATAATTAAAATGTAGTAATGAGAGCTTGGGATGTTTAAGAGATGGGCTAGGGTGCACTGGACACATCTGTGAAGCTTCGAGTAGGGAAGGGAGAACACCTATTATGCCAAGAATTTACCATCCAGTCGCTTTTGCAATATTTTCCCCTCTTCCCAGTTGAATTCCTCTTGAGCCTCAGAGCTACATCCTGAGGAAGGCTTTCCTGTACCAGGTCCAGCAGAGGTAAGAGTCACATGTTCTCTTGCTTTGGCCCCATATAACATTCTCAGATCATGGACCTGGTCTTATCTAACTTTGTAAAAGTGACTGAAGATGGAAACTAGCCTCACTCTCATCCTGGAGCTCCATTAAGGCAGAGAGGGTATCTTGACCCAACCCTGCATCTAGCCATGCCTTATACATAGAATGGATTCTATAATGTTTGATCACTAGTTGACTTCAGCAGAGAATAATTACAAATTTATTTCAAAATAAGACATTTGTAGGGACATAACACTTTGATGAGTATGCCTTATACAAAAATGCTTTTATAGTTTAGAAAATAACACAGAAAGAAATAAAATAATATTCTTTGTGGAAATGAACAAGGTTTTAGAAATGCTTACATGTATTTAGGCATGGTTTCCAGCACTCAGTTGATTTGAGCAACAGTTGCAATGTTTGTTAAATTATGGGGACATAATTTCCTCTGCAGTTTGGGACAATAAAGATAGTTCACAGGAAGGACACAAAAGTCCCCAGAATCCTCATCTGGTGTGTACCATTCACAGACTTCTGGGCCACTAGAACTTAATGGATCCCTACCCAGGTGCCATGTGGCTACAGTGAATAGTTTTTGCTCTGGATTGATAAAGATTCAGAAAACCACAGGTACACACATATGCATACTTCTCAGATAATTAAGCTAACAACAAATTTATGGAAAGCTTAATGTATATTTTGTCAATTGAAGAGTTATTTGCAACTTCTGAATTCAAATCCCTTACTAGTAATATATGGATTATTTTAGTCATTAGCAATCTCGAGGTAGCTAAAAACGCATACCTTGACACTACATGTTGCTTTAGAATTTTTCCTAAAATATGTAGAAGACTTTGTGTGTGTGTTTATTTGTGCATGTGTGTGTATGTGTGTGTGTGTGTGTGTGTGTGTGTGTGTGTAGACTGTCAGATCATTGTTTTGTTTTTCCATTTGGTATTCAATTAATAGATTAATAATCACTCTAATTTCTCTTTCTGTGATATTCATCCTATCTGGGGACTAAACAATGGTACAAATTGGAAGCAATAGTTTATTGACTCTTCTGCATGTGAAACAACCCAAGTGCTGTTATGTTCTGTACCAGGGGCACAATTAAATCTACCTTGGAGTTCTCCACAGAGCTGCCATTTTCTTGGGTGTGAATGTTCATTATTTTGTACTATTGATTTTAGGTTTATAAACATTCTGTTAATAAATATGAATAACACTGAGGACACAAGTGGAACACTAAATGTTAGAAAAAGATTGATTAAGAAACATTTGCAAGTAATTGCATGCCATGTGGGGTGGTGCACTTCCTCCTTTCTCCACTTTTAATCTTTCATAGTAATTACCTCTCTGGTCCCTGACAGTCACAATGTTTTGCTTTGAGATCTCAGAGGCATTGTTCAGGTGTAAAACTAGGAACTGAAGGACAGACAAGTGAGTTGGAAAATAATAATACTGGGAGAAAAGTCAGGGTGATTTCTGCTGTGTGGACTTGAACTCTCCACATTGTATTCTAAGAAAGGGCTATTATCAGTGAGGAAGGGAGTACAGCTACTCAATAGAGGGCATAATAAAGTGAGTGTGGTGGCCAGGAGTTTTTACATTTTATTCTGTATCATATAGCAACTGAACAGTACAAGGCAACTAGCAAGTGCTCAATTAATTTGTATGGATTACTTGAAAAAGTTAGATTGATGTGTAGTTGAAATGATGCCAATGTTTTAAGTTGGTTTGCAACATATATCCTAAACTTTTCACATTGGCAGCCCACTTTAGATGGGAGCTTTTGTCACGATAGCCTTTGCAGCTCATTAACACTACTGGATGCATTACTATAGTACAGGCTCTGCTGACTGACAGTAGATTTCAATCTCCATTCATTATTCCATCAGAATCTCAAAACAGCTTTGGGTGCTCTCTCTTTCCTTTGAATCAAAATCCTCCCCCAAACCCTTAAATATTGAAGATGAGAGTCTTAAAAAGAACTGGACACTCAAGAATTTCTGCCCACTGCTGAAGAAAGTTGTAAATCTGGCCAAAGCACAGGTGCATGGTACATGCCTGCAGAACTGAATTAGCTGAAGGAGATGTCCACAGTCTACTTCCTCAATACCGTGATCATTTCCTTCTTTATGGTGCATAGACTTGAGCATGCTTGAGTCAGATCTCTAAATGATTCCGTTGAGTTTTCCATTGATCTTCAAAACATTTATACACTCTTTAAATAAAAGAAAATATTTAGCTTTAAAGGTTTAGACTTGTTTTTGAGTCAAAAATTATTTAGAGACAAGTCTTAGAAATAAAATGGCTAAGTCTTGAGAATAGCAGTCTAAGACCAAAGCAAAATATAGCTATGAGGTAATCACATTTTTGTTGGTGAGATGACCTAAATATGATGTCATACTAACAAGAACTAGTATTCTGAGCACTTAATCAAGTATCTAGTGTTTTATATGTATTATTCACTTAATCTTTATTATTAACTTTAATAATTATTCACTTAATTATTAAAAAAATAAACATAATTTGTGTATCATTTAAACATATAACCAAATTAATTATGCACCATTTTTCCATTTTATAGTAGGATGGAAAAGCTAGAAAATATTCCAAGTGACATAAGGATTTTGAAAACAGATATATCTGTTGCATTTGCACTCTAAGACACCAGACAGACTGTCTTCTGCATAAGGAGGTCTAGAAGTGTTCTAACTAGAATGTGATGTTATCAGGCATTTTGAGGAATGTCTCAGACTGTTCATATGTGGATACACTGCCTATAATATCTAGGTAAATGTGGTGTGGGGATTCAATCCATATGTGGCTAACCTTCAAGGAACAGTCAGCAACTATATGTTAGGAATGGCCACTAGGTAAATATGTGTGAAAGTTTAATTTATTGTCTTAGAGACTGTGAGGAAAACAGTTTACTATTACTTGGTTACATAAGAGACTATAATAACGTTAAGAAGAAAAAAATGTTAGAGGAAAACTTTTAAAGGAAATATGTTCAGTATCAATGAATATAGAAATCAGTATGCAGGGCTGGAGAGATGGCCTAGCAGTTAAGAGCTCCGACCGCTCTTGCAGAGGACCCGGGTTCGATTCCCAGCACCCACATGGCGGCCAAGCCATCTGAAACTCCAATTCCAGGAGAACTCCAGTTCCAGGGGAGTCCGACACCCTCTTCTGACCTCCGCGGCGTTGCACGTCACGGGTGCACAGACTTGCACGCAGACAATACATTCATACACATACGGAAATAAATAAAAATTAAAAAAAAAAGAAATCAGTATGCAAACAATTTTAATTTTATCTTTTGTTTTTGTTTGCTTTATGATTATCCTGAAGACTGCAGGAACTCTGAAATTCATTCCTTGCCAATAGCATGCTAAAACTATATCTATTCCGCCCACCTGCTGAAGGAATAAATTTGAAGACCAGTATAAAACCAGTAGAGACATACAATAAAAAAATCAATCAGGCTCAGAAAGTTTGGATTATAGATGCAAGAAGGTGAATCTCAAGTTGGTTCTCACTTTCAGCTAAGTGAAATAAACACAACATAGGATTACTGAAAGGCAGTGTGTGCATGAGACAGAGAAGGAGAGGGTGAGGGAGAAGAAGAAGCAGGAGAAGATGAAATTCTTCCTGAATATAGTTTTCACCAACCATTCTACATCAAAGGCCAACCATTATGTACTTAATGGATTCAGAAACTTCTAAAACATTTTTAAATTAACATATTTTTTACTGACAGAAATTAGTGCTAGAATAAATAATCATATACTGTGGAATCTTTGAAGATGAACACATTAAAGGGGAAAGGACATTTAGTTACTAAATGTGTAAATCCAGGCACATCAAACACACAAGAGACATTGGGCATCCAAATGTTCCTGGGCTTCCAGGCTCAGAAATTTTCCTTTCAACAGTCTCAGGATATTATTTCACATGTTTTTACAACTCATTACAGAAGATAATCTTTCCTTCTGAGACAATATTTTATTTTAAATATAAAACCCCTAGCAAATTTTGTTTATTGAAAGTTATAAAACAGGATACAAATCAGCCCAGTGTTTATGAAAATCATATAGAAACTTAAACTAAGCCTTGGCTGTGAGCACGCAGCACTGGCATGCCAATTGGTTTTGTACTTGTAGATAACATAACAAATCAGCCTGTCCAGTCCGCATTACACCAAGTAGACCACTTGAATTCTTTCCTCCTGTACTGCTGACTTTTGGCAGAATTATGCAATGGTGTCACTGTGGAGTTTAGGGCTTGCTTAGTTTCTAATGAGCCTGTCAAATAGGAAAATGCTTTTGATAACATTTTAAAAGAAAAAGTAAGTTATAAGATAACATCTGTAGTATGCTAATGTTGTGTATATGCTTACAGGGAAGGATGAAGAAACATTAAACTTTATTTCCACTGCAGTGTAGGTAGCATTAGAGGAGACATTTTCTTCTTTGTAGTTTAAAAATTGTTTTCTTTTTTTTCCATTTTTTTTTATTGATGCTTTGTGTATTTCATACATCATTTTCCAATTCAGTTCAGGCATATTTCCTTTTCCTTTTCCCTTCCCCCCACCCCACCCCATCCCAGATCATGCATTCTGCCATAACTGTCCTGTATCTTTCTCTCAGTTTTTCTTTCATTTTTTAGCAATAAGTGATAATTTATGAGTACAAGCATACTTCATGTAAAACCAGTTTGCAAGCAGTTGTGCCCAAACCCACACAGCCCATGGGTCCCACCATCCAGCAGGGGGGGGCTTGTATGTTCAATCAAGTTGATCAAATGAGTGTCCAGACTATATTGCTGTAGTTTCACCATTCACCCCAATCGCAGCCCTTACATTCTATCACGCCCCCTCTTCCGCAGATTGTTCCCTAGGCTTAGAAAAGGGGCACAGGTGGATGAGAAGCAAAACAGTCTACTTTCTCTGGAGCTGTCCTGAGGGTTTTCATCTTTGTTCACGAGCTCACGTAGGCCTACTGCGGAGACATGAGACACATCAAAAAGAGAAGGACCTGCCTCCAGGACAGATCAGATAGTAAAGGACTTGCCTTCAGGATGGATCAGTGAGCAAAGGACCTGCCTCCAGGATGGATCAGAGAGCAAAGGACCTGCCTCCAGGATGGATCAGAGAGCAAAGGACCTGCCTGCAGGATGGATCAGAGAGCAAAGGACCTGTCTGCAGGATGGATCAGAGAGTAAAGGACCCTTCTCCAGGATGGATCAGAGAGCAAAGGACCTGTCTCCAGGATGGAACAGAGAGCAAAGGACCTGTCTCCAGGATGGATCCGAGAGTAAAGGACCCACCTGCAAGATGGATCAGAGAGTAAATGACCCACCACCAGGACTGATCAGAGAGTAAATGACCTGCCTGCAGTATGGATCAGAGAGTAAAGGACCTGCCTGCAGGATGGATCAGAGAGTAAAGGACCTGCTTGCAGGATGGTTCAGAGAGTAAGACCCGCCTGCAGGATGGATCAGAGAGTAAAGGACCTGCCTGCAGGATGGATCAGAGAGTAAAGGACCTGACTGCAGGATGGATCAGAGAGTAAAGGACCTGCCTGCAGGATGGACCAGAGAGTAAAGAACCTGCCTGCAAGATGGATCAGATAGTAAAGGACCCACCTCCAGGATGGATCAGAGAGTAAAGGACTCACCACCTGCCTGCAGGATGGATCAGACAATAATGGACATGCCTCCAGGATGGATCAGAGAGAGATTAAAAAAAGCAGAATCAATAGAATCATCTATCTATCTATCTATCTATCTATCTATCTATCTATCTATCTATCTATGTAAGAGATCTATGTCTTTGGTTATCTCTGGAGAGATCTCCTTGTGGTTGTGGGAGTCCTCTATGGGACTGATAGTGTTTGGTGGGGATTTCTTATTTGCTTTTCCCATGTTGTTGATTTTTGTTTGTGTTTTTGACATGTGGATTTGATTCCTTTTGTTTGTGATCTGATGTGAAATTCAAGTGTTTATTCTTGGAAAAAAATTTTAAAAAACAAAATAAATAAAGACAAGAACAAGGAAAATAGACATTTTCAAAGTGGAATTAGAAAGTATGGTCAGAGGAAACACTCAAATCTAGGTTATACTTTTCAAGAACATTCAAGCACTGTGTAGGCAGGAGGATCTTAGGAGTCCTTTCATCTCAAAGTACACAATTCTGCAGTAGGTAGAAGGGGTTAGCAATTATTTCAAAATATTCACCAGAATGGGTTCTATAAGTCCTAAGTTTTCCATTTATTGGCAACTTCAATTAATTTCATTTTCACAAATATTATAATCTTAACTGTCAGCCAATTCTATCTCTGAGGCTTGATCCTTAGTGTTCTGCTTAGCCTGAGAATCACTACCTAGTAGATAATTTCTAGGCAATAATGCAGGAGACCATTTAAAAAATATGTGTATCAACCAAAAAAAAAAAAAAAACAAAAGAAAAGGCTGGGCATGGTGGCGCATGCCTTTAATCCTAGCACTTGGGAGGCAGAAGCAGGCAGGCGTATCTGTGAATTCAAGGCCAGCCTGGTCTACAGAGCAAATTCTAGGACACATGGGGCTACATACAGGGAGACCCTGTCTTGAAAAGACCAAGGACAAAAATGTGTATAGATTTTTGGTCTTTTTGAGACAGCGTCTCAGTGTAGACCCAGCTATGTAGACTGGAACTTGCTACGTAGACCAGGCTGGCCTTGAACTGCCTGCCTCTGCTTCCCCAGTGCTAAGTAAGATTAAAGGCCTGCGCTACCACACCCGGTGGCAAATGTTCTTAACTACTGAGCCATCTCTCTGGCCCCATGCAGGAGACCTTTAAATTTTTTCATCTGCATTAGATTTTCCTCTCTGCTCAAGTGAATTCAAGTGTCTTTTCTGTTTCTTCCTCCATGTGAACATTCATACAATGCAGAGTTCTTTTCTCAGTTGTTTTCCTTTTCCAGGTAGATTAAGTTGTTCACAATCCTTATTCCTCCTTGTGTTCATACTTTGTCACAGGACCTTGCACTTGCTCTAACTAGAAACGGAGTATATTTTTTCAATTCAATGATAGTGGGCTTTATATGGATTTATTTATCCATGGAATATGGGTAGAAATGACAGTATACCACTTACAAGTCCAGAACTTAAGCTACGGTGAATATTGCCACTGGTCAGTTATTCATATCTATTAGTCTCATGAAAATAACCTACCTGGGTAGCCCATTGGTCAAAGAAGATGGACTGAAGAATTGTGGAGCAGGCCCAGTTTCAACCTGAAGCTTGAAAATAAGATAAGTCTAGGGGGCTGGAGAGATGGCCTAGCAGTTAAGAGCTCCAACTGCTCTTGCAGAGGACCCAGGTTCGATCCCCAGCACCCACATGGCACCTGAGAACCGTCTTTAACTCCAGTTCCAGGGGAATCTGATGCCCGCTTCTGACCTCTGCAGTATTGCACAAGGGTGCACAAACCTAGATGCAGACAGTACATTCATACACATACAAAAATAAAAAAAATAAAAAAATAAAAAGATAAGTGTTAATCAGGAAAGCATAAACCAAGTGTGAACAAGAATAAATATTATTGTAGGCTGCGAGTTTGTTATTCAGCATTAATAAAATAAAAACAAATATGCTCCTTAATGCCCTAACTTTTTCATACTTTATTAATTTAATTTAATTTTATTTATTTCTGTATGTGCATTAATGTACTGTATGCATGTAGGTTTGTGCACCCGTGTTGTGCAGTGCCGCGGAGGTCAGAAGAGGGCGTCAGATTCCCCTGGAACTGGAGTTCTCCTAGAATTGGAGTTAGAGATCATTCTCGGCCGCTATGTGGGCACTGGGGATCAAACCTGGGTCCTCTGTAAGAGCGGTCGGCGCTCTTAACCGCTAGGCCATCTCTCCAGCCCCAACATTTTCATACTTTAAACTATTGATATGATTGTGAATGTTGAACTCATTTATTACCTGTGAAAAATGGAATGGGGTTCAATTCGGAGCTAGGAATGTAAGTCAGTGCTAAACTTACCTAGAATGTATGAGGCCCTGAGTTGCATTTCCCAGCACTTCAGAAAAAAAAAAAAAATCAACTTTGGAACAAGTGGGATGGATTACTGGATTGGAGTCTTAGCATTGCATATCAATGCTTTGTCTATTGTAGTCAGTCAGGGTCTTCCTTTTTTGGAGTAAAGACAATAAAACACTCTGCTTTTAAAAATTACCGTGGAGACTGAATGAAATTACATACTTATAGTTCTCAGCAAAGTAACAGTTCCTGTTGGTTAGACTTAAACATAGAATGTCCAAGTAAGAATGTCAAAGTGGGGGGTGTAGATAACTGGAATAGAAACCATTTCTTGAGGCCGAAACAATTCTGGTTTGTACACCCAAGCATAGTCAAAACGAATCAACGATGGGAAAAAATGAGGTGAGAGGGACTAGGCATGAATACATAACAATGGCTTGGAACCCAGGAAGTACTATGTTATGACCAATAGCTACAGCCGCATGTTACAGAGCAGACACTTGAAATGGGGGTGAAGGCAAACTTGCTTGGGAATACAGTTTTATTTATTATGACACAAGGAGTAAAAAGAACAGATGGCCAATTGCTTCTGCTATTGAAAAGGTGAAGTGCTTTTATTTGGTAGGGTGCTGGCCTTAGATCAACTGCTCTACTCATGTACTGATAGGAAAGACAAATGAAAACTTTGACATGCCAGAGGTCAGCCATGACTGACATGCACAATCTGTTTCTGGTTTATATAAATGTTTCAATTTTTCCTTTGTGATAATTGTTATCTGCTGAAATATAAGGGACATTCGTGATTTAAGTTCAGGTTCAATTGTGCTCTGTCAATCATTTCTCCTCAATTAACTTTTGACAGTTCAATGAGATAGTGCCTGTGGGGGGGGGGAACACTCTACAAAGTAGGCTTACCTGCTAGATAATTTAATTTAAATTGAACTGTGCAAGGAATTAAACATTCTTACCTGTTCTATTATGGAAAATGGTGAGATGTCAAACCTGAGATTGGACCTGACTATAAAACTAGATGATGTGAACAGCTGTGTGGGGGTGGGAGTGGGGAATGGCCTTTCCTCCTAGAACCACATCTGTGGAGCTGGCAACAGAGAAAAGAGGAGGGAAGGGAAAGCACACATTGGAAGTGTTTGTTTCTGTTTGAAGGAGTGACCAACTGGCACTTCATTTTGATTACATGGGAAGGAAATGTAACTTGGCCCTTCTATGCCTGTAGTTCGTATTGCGTCTGCAGTTTCAAGTTCTCTGTTATAGAATTCCATCTTACAATTTTAAGATATTTTTACCACAATGATCCAAGCTCAGGACATAATTTCTCCTGCATTTTCTTTTCTTTTTGCTTTCTAGCGCTTCGCAGGCACTTCCTGTGATCTATCATGGATGGTATACAATGTCCAAAGAAACAGCATGAGGGGGAATCACTTCCAAAAAATTTCCCAGGCCTAGAGAGATGGCTCAGTGGGTGTTCTATACACTGTTCAAGCATGAGAACCTGAGAAATCCTTCGAACCCTTGTAAAAGTCAGGCATGCCTGCATGCCTGGCCCAGTGTTGGAGGGCAGAGACAGGCAGATCCTTGGAGCCAGACAGCCTAAACAGTGAGCTTCAGAGTCAGTGAGGCACTCTGTCTCCAGACAGTAAATCACGAAAGGCTAGAGGAAGATATTAGACACCTTGCTCTGGCCTCTACATATGTGCTCAAGATGGGTAAACACACAAGCAAGTACCACATTCACCCCCGATAATACAACATTACTAACTAACTAACTAACTAACTAATTAACTAACTAACTAAACTACTAAAACCATTTCCTCATTTGGTGGTCCCCTTCGGAACCGTGGAAGAGTCTACAATGGAACTAAATCACAGGCTATGGCCTCCATGTCTTATCGGCTCTATGAACATGAGTGAACAGGTTTTCCCTCCACCAAAATGGAATAAAAATAGCATCTACTATATTTTTGCTTTAAGAAATTCAGTGTACATGTCTTTACAAAGTTAAAGAAGATAGAAACATGGTGTTTAAGATTGCAATTTAAATGGTTGTATTCTGAATTTTATAAATAAAAATTTATGGCAATAAAAAAGAAATAGAAAATGACAAAGAATAACATCTATCTATACTTAAAATAAGAAATTAGAAGAAAATGTGGGGCAGGAGAGATGGCTCAGTGGTTCAAAGCACTGGCTACTCTTGCAGAGGACCCAAGTTCAGTTCCCAGAACTCCCACAGTGGCTAACAGCCATCTGTAAGTACAATTCCAGGTGAATCCAGCCCCAGTCCTGAGCGCCACAGGCATTGCATGATCTGTATGCACTTAGATTCATGCAGGTAATATAGTCATGCACATAAAATAAAAATAAATAAATAAATGAAATTAGCAGAAAACTAGACAGTTACAGCAAAGAATTCATATAACAAATAAAAGTTATTTTGTTGTAATAATTTGAAATAATAGAGTTTAACATACTATAAGCAATATACCCAATCAGTCTTATCTGTATCCTCCTCTTTTGTGTCCATTGAAGAATTAGCTTTGTAATTTTAGATTAGTGTTTCATAAAATATATGGGGAAATGAGTAAGAAATCCCAACCTAGCTTAAAAAAAAATAGCATCTACTTCATGGAGATGTCATCAGCCTTAGAGAAGATAATTTTTGCAGAATTTAGCCCAGGTTCTGCCTGATTGTGTTCCTTTAACCTTAGTAATTATCATACCACTTAGTGATGAGGAAGATAGCAGAGAATCTGGGGTAAATGTAGGAGCGGACAGATGGTGGGTGTCATTGTAAGCTGATAGAAAGGACAGAAAGCTCATTAATTTAAATGAACTCAAATTCTGTGAGAACTCAATACCAGATGTATCTAACTTCTTTTTGAAATTAAAAAAAGAAGAAAATGCTAAAATAATTAATGACATAAAGACCACTGGGAGAAGGATTAAGTTGCTGTGTGTGGGGAGGAGGGATCCCATTTTTTAATGGCATTAAAAATATGCCATCCTAGAATGAACATGTTTATTCTGTACAGGTCTTATCTGTTCAATATTGTGGCCTAGGGCCTCTATTGAGCATAACTTCCAGGTTAGCCTTATGCATATGTTTAATTTTTAATGTTTATATATTAATATTTTTTGTATGTAAACACACTTGCACATGGAACCTATGTGGATGTCAGAGGACAACTTGCTGGAGTTGGTTTAGGGGTTCTAGAGGTGGAAACTCAAGTCTCAGGTTTGGTGGCAAGTCCTTTTACCATCTCCCTGGTCACTATTGCATATATTAAAAATAGACAAAATTACCTTTAAAAAGCTTTGTGGACACTCTCATCAATTTTTAGATTTTAATGATAGTTTTTGGCAAATATGCTGTTTTTTTGTAACTGAGCTGTGGTAGGCATCATTTTTGAAATTTTCCTGCATAAAAATTTGGCACAGACCTTAAAGATATTTTTTTATACACTTTAAATGACCACACTGTGTCTATTTGGAACTTTGTGAAGTAATCATGATAAACGATGTCCTGTCAAATCCAAACTAATCATTTTCAGATATATTGAGTACCATAGACATTAGTTTGGTCAACACAACCAATGAACTCCATCCTTGCTCAGTACAAGAAAATGGGCAGCTCTCTTTGGTTGTCAGATTACTACTGATCCATGCCAGAAAAACAGTCAGCTTTGCTTGGCCTTCTGTTTTATGTCCTGCCCGTGTCGGCAGAGCCTTTAGGAATCATGGAAAGCTGCCACCCTCAGAGTGAGCTTGCTGAATTGATGCCTCTGTTTGTGGCTGCACACATTCCCAACAATAGCAACACACAGTGAAATCAACCCCAGAGCAAGATATTCCATTTGCCTGAGCAGGGGTGGAGGTTATTCAGGCATCCACTGGATTTTCATTGAATCAAAGGCAAAAAGGCCAGAAATATCATCATTTCTCAGCTCCCCAGGCATTGAGATATCATGGTCATAGTACTGTGCTTGGGAAATCTCTTCACCCCCACTGTGAAAATATGGCTCCTTTTGCTGCCGTAAATATTTGTTCAAAGCTTTCCAAAGTGGAGGCCAGGATTACAAAGGCGCTTTCATAGGGACTTTTTATCCCTTCGACAGTCTCTTTGAACTGGAGGATAAAATCGAGACAGGATAAAGAAGGAGATGGATAAACTAGAAACAGGAAAGAGATCAGGGATTAGGCAGTCAAATAACCAGTGCTCCAGTATAAGTGCAAACCCCTTGATCTTAGATATTAGATGCAGAAAGGCATTGCTTGTTCCTTCCCTTAATACCCCATTTCTCCCTCCTCCCCTCCTCTTGCTTCTCTTCATGAAGCTCCTCTCTCTGTAGGACATAATTTTTGCCTGAATTATTTCATGAGGGGAAGATTTATTTCTATATAGCCAGTTCAGAAATTGAATGTGGGGTCAAAGGCCTGGAGAAGACCAGTGAGAGACCCACAGTTAAGTCTCGGTTTTGGCTTCATGTACTATCTCATGCCCAGCCTTTTGAATTATTTTCAGCTTTACACCATTTACGTAGTGATGTATCTCCTTGAAAGAGTTGTAGATAACCTTCAATAATTTTATGTACTTAGATATGATATACATTTTCAGAATTAAATATAATATTATAGGACAACTGCTTGTGCCTAAACTTAAACAAAATACTTAAGTATAGTTTATAAATATATTTTAAGTATAGTTATTTCTAGAATAATCCCATGAAATTTTATCTGAAAATTCCTATATATTGACTAATGCAGGAGTGACTTCCATGGTCAGAGTCTTGAGACCTTGGTAAAATGCATCAATTTATTATAAAATTTTAAAATTACAGTAGATAGCTTTACTTGTATGTAGACAATAATGCTTAAACCAATAGTGAAGATGTTAGGTTAAACTTACATCTGGTATACTGTGAAGCATTTTTTTTTTTCTGAAGAACGTTAAAAATTGTAGGGGTTTCATATAAAATACATATTTCCATCCAGTGTAGTATTTGAATTTAGGACCGCTTATCTGAGTGTTCTGCAAATATGTTAAATATGTTAAAGTTAAGTTCATATTTTATAATGTAAATTATTTCCTCATTTCTGACCCTTGCTTAAAAACCCCCATATAAACACAAACACATGCTCTGGTTGAATAAGCACTGGAACAAATATGAAAAGATGGATTTGTCTTCTGGTCCTGACTCTGTGGATGAACCAAGTAGATGATTTAGATAATTTTTGTGAGTTTTCCAGGCATAATACTTCTCTGTAAAACGAGGCTGCTGTTCAGCCTCTTAGATATCCTCCCGGTTTTTAGTTTATATTTTCTTTTGCTATGAGGGAAACTTATTTGGAGACATAAGTGAACCAGGTTAATTGATTCATTCTTAAAATTCGTGAGATCATAAAAAAAAATAAACTCTGAGTTTCTCATTCCATAGATAGCATACATGAGAGCAAGTAAAAAGTACTCCCACCTCCAAGCCTCCCCATTCCAGAAGAGAGTCAGAAGTGTGAGAGCCAGAGATCCGGGCAAAACAGTGTCTTCTGGACCTGACAGAACCCGTGTATTCATGAACTCACATCAGCTGTGGTTGCTTGCAGAAGATTGTACAGGATAAAGCATTTACCATTCTAGCCTGGAGTGGGAAGGGTTTCATGAGTCTTTATTCCTAACTGAAGAGTTATAGGCAGTTGATAGCTTCTTGGGGACAGAGAGTCATTTTGCTTTAAGGGTGTGGCTCGTGTTAGATTGACCATGCTGGAGCGCATGACCCCATACCCGGCAGTATAAGGACAGTATAAATAGATTGGATGAGTTATTTTTTATAAAGGAGGATAAGAGGTTGTTGGGGTAGGGTTGGATCTGAAAGGAGTTAGTGTGAGGCCTGGGGAGAGAATAGGACCAAAATACATCATGTGAGATTCTAAAAGACTGAAAAGATTTTTAAAATATGGTAAATATGAACAGTGTTATGTTCAAATTGCTCTGGTCAAGGAAGAAGCAAATATCTATTTTTTTCAAAGCAAATCAACAATTTATTATTCAATTTTGTGTTAGTTTTCATGATTCTATGGTATTACCATCTTTTTTATTATTTTATTTTTTTAATTGATGCTCTGTGTATTTCATACATAATTTTCCAATTCAGTTCAGGCATATATCCCCTTCCCTTCCCCCCACCCCACCCCTACCCATCCCAGATCATGCATTCTGCCGTAACTTTTCTGCATCTTTCTCTGTTTTGTTTTGTTTTGTTTTCATTTTTTTTTAAACAATAAGTGATAATTTGTGAGTACAAGCATCCTTCATGTAAAACCAATTTGTGAGCAGTTGTGCCCAAACCCACACAGCTCATGGGTCCCATCATCCAGCAGGGGGGGTTTGTATGTTCAATCAAGTTGATCAAATGAGTGTCCAGTCTATATTGCTGTAGTTTCACCATTCATCCCAATTGCAGCCCTTACATTCTACCGCACCCCCTCTTCCACAGATTGTTCCCTAGGCTTAGAAAAGGGGCACAGGTGGATGAGAAGCAAAACAGTCTACTTTCTCTGGAGCTGTCCAGGCATAACCTTTCGATCCTCCTAATGAAGCACACGCAATTAGATACATAGGTATTTAAACAGTATAATACATAGCCTTTTGATCCTACTAATGAAGCACACGCAAGTAGATATATAGGTATTTAAACAGTACTAATTGTTATGGTAGGTTACTTTGGTATAGACATATGTCTGTATATCCCAAGTCTAATTGGCTATTAGCTCTCTCCTTGGAGGAATAACCCACAGCTGATGCCACAAACTTACATCCTCTAATGGTTAGGAGATGTTATAAACCACAGGAAGACCCTGTCATACTTAATAGAAGAAAATGTAGTTCATGGATTAGCATACCATCCAAACATCTGTGTCTATAGCAAATATCTATTTTTAAAAGCACCTATTTCCTCCAATATTCACTTTTAACTATAGGGTGAGATTAAAAGTAATGTAGTCAAAATGTAGCTAGTACATAACCTGAGTTATCCATCTGGAATCTTAAGACAGCGTATTAGCATTTACCCACTTTAATTCTAGCCTAATATTACCTGAGTTTATAATTTATGCCTTTCTTTCTCACTAAGCATAAGTAAGTTTATTTTAGAAAATCTGGTTATGCTGCCCAGATTGGTCTTGAACTCATGATCCTCTTCTCTCCTGAGTAATTGGGATGATAATTGTGTGCGACTAAGCTTGACAGTTATATCCTTAAGAGTACATACCACTCTTCTTTTTTCATTTTTAATACTTTTACTGTTTTTATGCATTTCATATACATCATAATCAAATTTTGACCTCATCTCCCTTCCTTGCCCCCCACACCATATTTCATGCATTCTGTGGTATATGTTAAGTCCTATCTGATCAAGCATTAATATTTAAGTGTTTCTCAGTGCAAGTTCATCTACTGGAGTCTAGTTAGCCTATCTAGAGTCACTCCCTTGAAGAATATCTATTCTCTCTCACCCTTCAGTCATAGTTGCCAATAGGCTAGGGTTGAGGCCTGCTGTCCATTTCCCCCATTCTATGCTGGGTTTTTGTCTGAGTGAATCAGCGTGGGTCTTGTGCTTGCATTTTCGCAAGTTCACATGAACAATTTTCCACTCATCTTTTTATTTCCCATATCTAGTCCTTATTCCTAGCATGGTATTTTTCACAAAGAAGCCAGTACATTTTTATTAAAAGAAGCTTCAATATTTATAAATAATAAGGATTTGTTAAACCAAAATTATTAATAACATATGAGGAATATGTTTCAGAGCAAAAGCATATGGAAGTTTTATTCTAAGTGATGCATTTTATTTTGCTTCACAGCAGTTCAGTGCAGTAAATTTATGCTATTTGACTGTTGTGTGCAAAGCATACATAATACCTACTAGTCATTAAGAAAAAACTTTTTAAAAATTTAAGCACGACCTTGCTATGTAGCCCATTCTATCCTTCAACTTGTAGAAATCCTTTTTGACTCACTCTTCATAGAGCTGGATAACAGGTGAAAATCACTATGCTCAGCTAGAGATGTATCAGTGGTTAAGAGCTTGTACTGCTCTTGCAGAGAACATCAGTTCCACTCCTAGCACCTGAGTCAGGCAGCTGACAAGGAAGTATAACTTCAGCTCCATGGAGAGCCAACACCTCTGGCACATACAGGTACCTGCTCTTAGGCTACCCACACAGAAACACACATACATGCACAGATTTAAACATAAATATTTAAAAAGAGAAAAAAACATATAATGAATTTGCCTCCTAGAGATGCTGGTTTATTTTTGCTCGGAGGCTCTACACATGGTTTAAGTTTTGAACTGCACTGGTTTAGGGAATATTTCTTAAAAAGTAGTCAGTGAAAAATGTAACTGCTAATTATACACTTCACTTAGAATCATGTGATCTAAATCTCAGAACCTTGACTATTTCTCAAAAGAGAATAAACAGAAGTTAGTAATTTCTTAAACCCAAGCACAAAATAGTAATTTTCTGTGAAGTTTGGAAGAAATGAGTAAAATTAAAAAAATAAATTATGTATTATGTTAAATATTATCTATACCACAGAGAAATAAACTACCTACCATTTTCCACCTCATCAGGACCATCCAGGAATATTAGTAGTAGTAATGGAAGAAAACTGATACTTTATCTCTTGACAAAAATACACGATTACCATGGTAACTTCTGAGATGGGACAGGATGTCTCCTTAGAGGCAGAGAATAGCACCAACTCTCATCTGGAGAAGAGTTCTAACTACCCACAAGAGATACTTTTAGCTGTATTTGTATACTCAAATCATTTTAGTTGAGGCATCTAAATTAAGTAATTTCAAATCCTTGACATAGAAGCTGCAAATTAAATACCCATATGGTAGTTTTGCTTTTACATTAACTAACATGAATTTTTTTAAATCATCTGGCCAAGAGAATCAAACCAGTTTTATCATGTAAAACAAAAAAGTAAAAATAAAAGCTGATAGCTTTTCTTTAGAATAATGATATGGCTAATAATAATTCTGTTAAATGAGGACTTACTGTATTAAATTTTTTATGTGTGATATATCTTAATTACTCATTGTACCACAACAAACTAGCTATTATTTATTATTGCTCAATCTTATAAAAAATGATACTTCAGCTGGGCATGGTGG
>VZQC01000302.1:188523-209679 GCA_009823505.1 Rhizomys pruinosus
AAAAAAAAAAAAAGAAAAAAAAGATAGTCCTAGAATTAAAAGAAAAGGACAATAGAAGACAACAAAACCTCTGTATCACTTTAAAAGCAGTCCTAAGAGGGAAATTTATAGCTCTAAGTGCCTACAATAAGAAAAATGATGACAAATAAATGATTTGCCATTGCAAATCAAAATACTTGAAAGACAATAACAAATGATTCCGAAACCCAACAGATAAGAAGAAATAACAAAAATCAGATCAGAGATTAATGAAATAGAAACAAAGAAAACAATAAAAACAATCAATGAGACCAAGAGCTGGTTCTCTGAAAAGATAAACAAGATAGACAGGCCCTTAGCCCATTTAACTAAAAGAAAAAAAGAGCAGGTCCAAATCAACAAAAGGTCTAATTGGAAAAGAGGAGGTCAAATTATCCCTTTTTGCAGATTATATTATCATATACCTAATGGTATATGATATATCATATACCTAATGGATGCAAAAATTTCCACCAGAGTACTCCTAGAAATGATGAACAGTTTCAGTAAAGTGCCAGGTTACAAAATTAATGTACAAACCAGTAGTTTTTCTATGTGCCAATAACAAGCAATTGGAGAAGGAGTATATGGAACCCATCGCTCCATCACAATAGCCTCACCAAAATAAAATATCTCATAACAAACCTGACCAAAGACATTGACTATCTCTACAATGAAAAATTTAAATCTTTGAAGAAGGAGATTGAGGAAGACATCAGAAGATCGAAGGACCTCCCATGCTCATTGATTGGAAGAAATAATATAGTAAAAATGACCATCCTACTCAAAGTAATATATATAGATTCAATGCAATCCCAATAAAAATCCCCATGACTTTCCTCTCAGAATTAGGAAAAAAAATCCCAAAATTCATATAGAAAAAACAAAAGGCCCTGTATAGCCAAAGCAACCCTCAGCTCAAAGAGTAATGCAGGAGGTATTACTATACCATATTTAAAACTATATTGCAAAGCTATAGTCATAAAAACAGCATGGTATTGGCACAACAATACACTCGTCTAAACTGCGGATCCCTATTGCTTAAGCTTTGGTGATTTCCATGATTTCAGATATTCATCAATTTCTCTTAGATTTTCAAATTTAGAACAGACTATCAGTTTTTAAAGTATCCCTATGTGATTGTCTGGATCATTTTGTTGTCTGTCGTGATGTTTTCCTTTTGTCTCTAATTTTATTGATTTGGAGTTGCTCTTTCTTTCTTTTGGTCAACTGGGCTAGAGATCTGTCTATCTTGTTTATCCTTTCAAAGAACTAGCTCTTGGATTCACTGATTCTTTGTATTGTTCTCTTTGTTTCTATTTCATTGATTTCTGCTCTGATTTTTGTTATTTCTTCCTGTCTATTGAATTTGCATTCATTTGTTGTTTTCTCTCAAGTGTTTTTAGTTGCAGTGTTAGGTTGTTTATTTGTGGTCTTTCTGTTTTCTTAATGTAGGAACTTAGGGCTATAAATTTCTCTCTTAGGACTGCTTTTAAAGTATCCCATAGGCTTTCTTGTGGTGTATCCTCATGGAAAAACAAAAGATCCCTGATAGCCTAAGCAACCCTGAGCAAAAAAAAATCAATGCAGGAGGGATTACTATAATAGACTTCAAACTATATTAAAGGGTTCATAAAAACAGCCTGGTATTGGCACATAAATAGACCCTTAGATCAATGGAACAAAATTGAAGATCCAAACTTGAGCTCATGAAATTTCAGCCACTTCATATTTGGCAAAGGGGCCAAGAAGACTCAATGGAAGGAAGAAAGACACCATCTTCAGCAAATGGTCTTGGCAAAACTGGATCACCACTTGTAGAAGAATAAAATTAAACCCACCTCTCACCCTGTACAAAAATCAATTCCAAATGGATCAAAGACCTCAATGTGAAACCCAAAACTCTGAAAATGATAGAAGATAACATTGGCAGTAACCTACAAGGCATAGGGGTAGGAAAAGACTTTCTAAATCAGACAGCAGCTGCATAGGAAATAAGATCAACAATTGACAAGTGGGACCTTATTAAACTCAAAAGCTTTTGAAGTGAAAGAAACAGTCAGAGAAGTGAAGAGAAAACCCACAGAGTGGGAGAAAACCTTCACCAGTGATACATCTGACAGAGTATTAAGGAAATGCAAATAAAAAAAAAGACTTTAAGATTTCATCTTATGGTTGTAAGACTGGATATGAGCAAAAAAACAAAGGATACCAAATTCTGGAGAGGTTGTGGGGAAAGCGGAACACTCATCCACTGCTGGTGGGAATGCAAACTTGTGCAACCTCTAAGGAAAGCAGTGTGGAGGAACTCTTAAAAGACTCAAAATGAGCCTAACACCTGACCCAATCATAACACTCCTGGGTATATACCCACAAGACTCATCCTATTTCTGGGATACATACTCGTCCATGTTTATTGCAGCTCTTTTCACAATAGCTAAGAGCAGGAAGCAACTCCAGTGTCCATCAACCAATGAGTGGATAAAGAAAATGTGGGATATGTACACAATGGAATTTTGTGCAGCAATAAAGAAAGATGACATCATGAACTTTGCAGGTAAATGGATGGAACTAGAAGCCATTATGCTAAATGAAGTAACACAGTCCCAGAAAAACAAAGTATGGTGTCCCTCATTTGTGAATCCTAGCACCAAATCTCTGTTTTTAAGGGAAACTGAATAATTATTTTTTCTTTCTTTTTTAGTAAATATAATATCTGATGTTACTCGTCAACTTGCTATGTAAAGTAAGGTAATTTTTTTCTTTACCTGCATACAACTCTATTGTTAAAATGTGAATCTCTAGGCCTCTTGGGATCAAAAATAAAAATAAAATATGAATTTCCAAACATGTTTTGGTATGAACTTATAATTTATTTTTAGACATCATTAATTTTGGTACATGTGTGATGTGTATATATACATATTTTGGTGTAATACAAATTGGAAGGAACAACAACAACAACAAAAAGTCTGGGTCAAAGAACTGACTGAAAAAGGAAACTTCTACAAACAGTAAACTTCTATATTGATAAATTTAGAAAAAGACTGAGAAAAAGATGCACAAAATGTATGGCAGAATGCATGAGCTCTGGCAGGGGGTGGGGGGTGGAGGGCAAGAAAGGGGAATTTGTGTAAATTTGATTAAGAAAGGTTGTGTGAAATGCACAAAACTTCAATAAAAAATAGACCCATAGATCAATGGAACAAATTTAAAGAAGTAAATTTGAGTACATGCAATTTTAGCCACTGATATTTGACAAAGGGGCAGAACACTCAATGGAGGAAAGGCTGGCAAAACGGGATCAGTACTTGTAGAAGAATGAAATTAAACCCCTACCTTTCACCTTGTACAAAAGTCAACTCTAAATGGATCAAAGATCTCAATGTGAAGCTTGAAAGTCTGAAAATGTTAGAACAATACATTGGCCATAACCTAAAGATATAGGTGTAGGAAAAGACTTTCTAAATCAGACTGTAGTTGCACAGGAAATAAGGTCAACAATCAACAAGTTGGACCTCATTAAACTCAAAGCTTCTGTACAGCAAAAGAAATAATCAAAGTAGTCAAGAGAAAACCTACTGAGCTGGAGGAACTCTTCCCCAGTGACACATCTGACAGATGTTTAACATCCATAGTATATACATTACTCAAAAAATAAAGGACCAAGAAAATAAATGACCCAATTAAAAGATGGGCAAAAGATCTAAACAGACTTTTCAAGAGAAGAAATAAAGTTGGCTAAGAAACATCCTGAAAAGCATTCAACATTATCAGTAATTATGTAAATCTAAATTTAATCCACTTTAAGATTTCATCTTACCCCTGTAAGACTGGCTATGTTCAAGAAAACAAATCACACCAAGTGCTGGAGAGATTGTGGGGAAAGGGGAACACTCATTCACTGCTGGTGGGACTGCAAACATGTGCAACCCCTATGGAAAGCAATGTGGAGAACTCTTAAAAGACTAAAATTGAACACACCATTTGACCCAGTCATACCAATCTTGGGTATATACTCAAAGGATTCATCCTGTAGCAGAAATATGTGCACAATCATGTTTACTGCTGCTTTTTTCACAATAGCAAAGAGCTTGTAGCAACCCAGATGTGCCTCACCTGATGAGTAGACAATGAAAATGTGGTACATTTACATAATGGAATTCTATGCAGTGGTAAAGAAAGATGACTTCATGGAATTTGCAGGTAAATGGATAGAACTAGAAGCTGTTATAAGTGAAATAACACAGTCCCAGAAAAAGAAATGACATATGTTGTCCCTCATTTGTGGATCCTAGCAACAAATCCTTATATGTAAATCAATTGATTACCTATTAATATGGATTTATTTCAAGAAATGCTTAAAAAATCTCAAACTTTTCCTCCAAGGTTTCTCTAATTGTTTCCTTTTGTACATGGTATTAAATTAACAATTATATTTTTGCAACTTTTCTGATCATTAATTTTTCTCTATTTTTCACCTGAAAACACGACTGGAAAAATGCTGTACTGTAAACATTTCAAAAACCTTTGGAATTACTCTTTTGTATATATTTTCCCATTTTTTTCTTGGAATACTTTATATTACTTACCAAACTTATATGGTGAATATGCAATTTGTATTTAAAATAAAAGTATAGGAGTAAGAAAGTACCTAGAACATCTAGAAATAATGGACTATGGAATAATTATATAAAATAGTGAATTAAAAGTATCTGTACTATATTTTAGATTGAAAATGAAGCAATAAACTTAAGCACATACTTTATTTTTTAATTTTAATTTTATTTTATGTGTATGTGTGTATTGCCTGCATGTGTGTTAAATGCACCCATGTCATGCAATGCCTGTGGAGGTCAGAAGAGTGTGTTGGATCCCCTGGAACTGGAGTTACTGACAGTTGTTAGCTTCCATGTTGGTGCTGGGATTCAAACTGTAAGAATAGCCAGTGCTTTAAACCTCAGAGTCATCTTTCCAGCTCCAAACATTCACTTTCAATCAGGAGAAAAATCTAATCCTGAAGTCTTTGGAAGTGAATTCTACCTGATTTCTCCTCTTCTTGGTGTTGACACCCCCACTTAAGCTTTTCTCCAGGTAGTCTTCCCATGCCTGGTATCTATAAAGGTCATAAAGACTGAATGGATAGGGGCAGGCTATCACAACTATGATAACCCCAGCTGCTTCAATGTCTGTTCACATACACATTAACATCTCCCATGCCCAGAACCAGTCTTAGTGACAATGTCAACTAGATGAAAAGCAAAACCAACTCCTTTAGTCATTTAACACTGACTTTTCCCCACCAGCAACTGGTTTAGCAGAAGTTGCTGCTTTAACATAGTGCTGCCATTGTGGCTGCTCATTGCAATCACTTAGAAATATTTTAAAAAACACCAATAGGTGGGTAAGTGACAGATGGCTCAGCAGATAAATGCCTGAATTTGATCCCTGGAACTCACGTAGTGGAAGGAGAGGACCTACTTCCCTAAGCTGTCCTCTGACCTCCCCCTATGTGCCATGATATGCCTCCCCTAAATGCAAAAGAAGTTACTTTAAAAAGTACTGATACTTGAATTGGAGGATTTTTTTTTCCTTAAAAGATGTCATGTTTTCCTTAAGGAAGTGTTCAAAGGTTCCTCCTTGGCAATCCCAAACAACCATCAATCCTGCACTTTTGCTCCACATTGGGGTCTTTCCCTCCCGTGGTCCCCCTAATGAAGTCTAGTAAGCAAGCATCCTGGCTTCTATGATACAGCCCAGGTAGTCCAACATGACAGTCCATATTCTGATGAGACTGACATCCCCTTAGCTGTTTAGTCCACAAGCTGGATATCTCAGTAGTCCTCATGTGGCATTGAAGGTTTGGAGGATTCTTGGAGAGACATGAGTCCTCAGTCCATATTGGAAGGTTAAAAAGCTGTGTCTCATGTCTTTGAGGAGTGCCAAAAGTGGTGGCAGCCACAGAGTTGATGCACTTGCCAGTAAGAATTGAAGACAGGCCAGACAACAGTGCTCTCTCTTTTTTCTTTTTGTCTTTTTACCAAGATCTCAAGTTCTGTCTGAAGTACAGTTTCTCTGGTCTTACTGATTATTTATTTCTGGTTGTACTTTCCTTTTGGATCATTAAGGCCCCATAGTTAGCCCAGATTAACCAAGGTTTTTGTTTTCTCAAGGTCAGTTGAGGATCTGGTCCTCAGGGGTCTCTTGGAGGTTTTTTTTGGGGGGGGGCGGGGGGAGGAGGGTGGGAGTGCCTTGCTCCTTTCAGCTTTTCATTTACCAGTTCCATCCGCTCGAGGACAAAATCGGGTCTTGCTAGACCAGGCTTCCTTTTCTGAAGCATAAGCAGAGTTTCCTGTTTATAGAGTGGACACTGGCTGAAGGTCCATTAGTGGCTCTCCAAGACCTCCCTGAACGGGAAGACTGGTGATCCACATTTGCAGGACATTTCAGGAGATGCCCCCATGCATAATCCCCTAAGACTTAGTTGACCTCTGGGGGCAAGGAACAAAGTTATCCCTTAGGTCCCTTGGTCAATTCTCCAATTCAAGTGATATGTATATGTATGTATGCATGAATGTATGTATGTATATATATTTATGTATATATAACTATGTAAATATATATGTATATGTATATATACTGCAGCAATACAAGTTGGAGAGATTGACAACAAAAGAACTGAAAAACAAACTCTGGAAAGACTCAGAAAAAGATATAGGACATGTTTGGCAGAGTGCAGGGACTCTGGTGGGGTGGGAGGCATGGAAAGGGAAATGATTCTAGATTCAATTGGGAAATGATGTATGACATATGGAAAAAGTTTAATAACAATAAAAGAAGAAAAAAAAAACAAACATACAGCATAGAACTGGGGAAATGGGCAGCAGGCCCCAATCTTACCCAAGAAACTATTGGCAATTGATTATTGCTAGGTGAAGGAGAGTGGGTTTTCTTTAAGGGAGTGACTCTAGATAGCTGACTAGACTCCAGTGGATGAACTTGCATTGAGGAATATATGAGTACACAAATTTGATTCATTAGACCCTAAGTTTTATGATGGATTGCATGAAATGCATTGACAGGCTATGGGATGTAGATAGGGGAGGGGTCTAAATATGATTAAGATATATTATATGAAATATGCAAAAATTCAATAAAATATGCACTGGAAAAAGTAAAAAAAAAGATATAAGCCTAAATACTTAGAATAATCTTAAACAAATAATGAGGATTAGATACTCATGTCAAGCCATTGGAGTCTAAAGTACATGTAAAAAATAACTAATGACTCTTTAAAATGGAGGCTGTTTTGAAATATGTCATGTTTGTGATAGTATTTTTGATTTCTCAAATGCTGAGGAACTTTAATTGATATTCCTTGGGTTATTTACTGTCTGCTTCATTAATGCACTTGGATAAACAGTCAAAAAAGCTAAAAAAAAAAGTTCTGATACATTAAATTCCACTCTCAGAGTCTCTCATTTTAATTGGAGTTAAATGCATGAGATTTTCTTAAGGGATACTGGGACTTGAAAATGTGAAGTCTAGGTTAAGAGTCATTGGTGGGGCTGGAGAGATGGCCTAGTTGTTAAGAGCACCCACTGCTCTTGCAGAGGACCTGCGTTCAATCCCCAGCACCCACATGGCGGCTGAGAACCGTCTTTAACTCCAGTTCCAGGAGAATCCAACGCCTTCTTCCACTTCCACGGCATTGCCCGACAGGGGTGCAGCAACCTACATTCAGACAGTACACTCATACACATAAAGAATAAATAAAATTTAAAAAGAGTCATTGGTATTTTTTATCTGCATGTTCCTCTTAACAAATGGATAGTATTCAAATTAGCATGTCGGCCGGGCGTGGTGGCGCACGCCTTTAATCCTAGCACTTGGGAGGCAGAGCAGGTGGATCTCTGTGAGTTCAAGGCCAGCCTGGTCTACAGAGTGAGCTTCGGGCCAGCTGGGACTTAAAGGGAGACCCTGTTTCGAAAAATACCAAAAAACAAACAAACAAAAAAATCAAATTAGCATGTCGGCTGTTATAGGTTCATTTGAAATGGTCAGAAAAATGACTTGTCAGAGGATATGCAAACAGTGTTGTACATTTTTAAGTGTTTTAACATTTTTAAATTTATTTTTATTATTTTATATGTATGAGTGTTACACCTGCATGTATATTAGTGCACCTCTGTCATGCACAGAAGAGGGATTCTGATCCACTGGAACTGGACTTATGGACAGTTCTTAGCCACTATGTGTGTTTTGGGACTCAAACCTGGGTTTTCTGCAAGAACAATTAGTACTCTTAACCACTGTGCCATCTCTCCAGCTCTTCTAAATGGTTTTTGACATAGCAATAAAAGTCCATATTTAAACTTACAGTAATCATCAGTGCCAGATGCTATACTTGTATTCACTTGTTCTCTAATTGATAGAGCCCAATAGGAGACCAGTTAGCATGGATATTGGGATGCACAATATTCAGGTTTAAATACTATGCAATATACTGCAGAGCTGGAAGATGAGATGACTCTGAGAAAATTGGCAAATGCTGGGGATTAAGATGCTGAGCCATACTAGTAATAGACTGAAGTTGTACAAATATCCTATACATACTCTTATGTTTAAGTGGATTAGATTAAAACAAAATTGGAACACTTTTGAGTTTTCTTCATTTAGTCCGTGAAATAGAACAATTTTGAAGCACTCGGCAATTGTTATGGCATTATCTATCAGCTCCTCAGTTGACAAGTTCACACTAGAATATATTGCAATGTAAGCATGTGAAAAATCTTTTAGACATACTGTAAATAAAGAGCAGACATAGCTACATATTCAAGGGAGAGAGCTTTGGCAGATGTAGTTTCAGTGTGCAGAATCTCCCTGATTCCTTACAGTTAGAGGCAAGAGCTGCACTAAGGGTAGCACTGTTTAGATAAATGGCAAAACTTAGTTCCATAAGCTAATTTGTAGGAGTGAAATTTAGAAGAAGAATCTTCATTTACTTTTTTTTTTTTTTTGTCTTTTTGAGACAGGGTCTCCTTGTAGTCCCAGCTGTCCTGGAACTTGCTTTGTAGACCAGGCTGTCCTTGAACTCATAGAGATGCCTGCCTCTGCCTCTCAAGTGCTGGGATTAAAGGCGTGTACCACAATGCCTGGCCATTTACATTTTTCAATCAAAACTGCTACACACACTGAAAAATGAGAGTAGATTTGTTTTTGAAATAATAATTGTGCTGGATGAACTCAGTATGAGCCACACATTCATCAAGACAATGATCACATTTGAGAATCATGTTTCTTTAATGTGACACAATTCTTCATTGAGAGCAACTTTTCACAGAAGATCTGGTGTTATCAGGCATATTAATGACATAGGAAAGTGCAGGCAAGTGCAGTCAAGTCAAGTCATTATAACTCCCAACATCAAAATTCATATATCTTTCTTAACTTGCCACTGACTAGGCCATGTGGGTTTCAACTCTAAGATAAACTCTCTCTTTATGTACTGTCCTGTTTATAAAGGCCTTCCTTACTATAAAAAAATATCCTTTGCTAAGACAGGTGGGTCTGTTTACATACAAAAACACCTGCCTGGAACATTGGTGAGAGGTACACAACCTGACAGATTTAGACTGAATCATAGACACAGACCTCAAGAATTGTCTCACTTTTCAAAGGCAACATTGCTCTGAGTGAGGCGGAATATTAAAAGGTAAGAAGGATTAGAAAGAACAAGATCATTCTGGGAGGCTTCCTAGTCAGATATCTATTTATAAGACTATACTAATGAAATGATTGTTTCACTGACTTTAGTTACTTATTTTATAATAATTTGTTGTTATTGTTTTGTTCTTATACTTCAAGATGATTGCAATGGTTAGTGTTAATTGTCAGCAGGACAGAATCTGGAATCCTCTAGGAGACAAGCTGCTGGGCATGCCTGTGGGCTTTATGTTACTGAGGTGGCAAGACCCACCCACTGGGGCTGGCATCGTTGCCCCGCTTGGATCCCAGATGGTCTGAGTAGAGAAAGAGAACTCAGCAGCAGGCATACATCCAGGGAGCTCTGCTTTCCTATTGTATGTTGTGACCATCTGCTTCAGACCTGCAGCCTTTACTTTCCCTAAGTGATGGACTGTACTCTTGAACTGTGATCCAGAATAAATAATTTCTCCCTTAAATTACTTTCATTGGACTATTTTATCACAACAACAAGGAAGAAAGTAAAAACAATGCTGTTTTTCTTGGATTTGGGACTTTGTCTCCTTAAGGCATGCATTTTAAGATTTGAAGAATACACTCAAGAAGGCATCACAAAGTTTGCATCCACTTACAGAGCACACAGAACAAAACATACACAGAATGAAATAATAATTGTGCTGGATGAACTCAGTATGAGCTACACATTCATCAAGACAATGATCACATTTGAGAATCATGGTTCTTTAATGTGACATAATTCTTCTTCATTGAGAGCAACCTTTCACAGATCTGGTGTTATCAGGCATATTAATGACATAGGACAGTGCAGGTAAGTGCAGTCAAGTCAAGTCATTATAACTCCCAACATCAAAATTCATATATCTTTCTTATTCTACTGTACATATGCCATCAATTTGGCTTAAACTTCTGTGTAGTTATTGAAGAAAACATTTTCTACTGATCAAATACAGCCAGAGCTTAAAGTAATTAGGTTAGTCTGAAAATGTATCAGGCCTCATCAGTATCTCATTCAAGTTTTGACTTCCAAAAAGACAAATAGACTTGTCTTTCTTTGGTAAGTCCCACAGTAGTGGTAAACTGCAGAGGTACTTAGGACATGCTATTTTATGAGCATTGAATCCTGGAAGGGTTGTTGTATACTACTACAACAATGGGGTGTGAGACTCACCATGAGTATCTGATATGCTCCTGTCTACCATGAATATCCCAGGGGTTTTCACTGGTCCTCTTATTTGTTATGATACTTATTTTCATGGATTCAAAAGATAAATTTAGAACATTGAGATGTTCTGCTGTTAAAGGTTTTAATCAGTTGATTCTGGAATACTCTTTCGCCTCTTTGTCTTTTACTTTAGAGAGTAACAATGGCAGAGTCAGAATCATTGCTATGGTTTAAAGAATTTAATAATTTATTTCATAACATGTCCAAGGGCGTGGGTCCCTTTCTTACTGCAACAGAAACAGGCAATATCTCTTGAGGAATGAAATCATCCCAAAGTTCCCTGCAGCTACACTGAATCAGCTGTCATGCTCCTTCTAGGTCTTTTGCTCATCTAGGACTTATATTCATACAGAACCCACAGCCATTTTTAAATTTCTTCTTTCTTTTGACATCATGTAGGTTTCCAGTGAGAAAGATCCTAATTTAGTGTTGAAATTAAGCCTTTGTAAGTGGTTCCACACACACACACACACACACACACACACACACACACACACACACGTAGGTATTCTTTTGGCAGGAGCACTTCAAAGAGTCAGCAAGCAGCCTTCAAGCCTGGGATCCCTGCTGGTATCCTGCAAACCTGTGAAACCTGCCCTGACACCAAACTGTCTTAGATATCTTAGGGCAAAGCATTGTCACCTTCCAGTAGTGATCTGAACCAAATGGCCTTGAAATCCCAACCCCCAATTCTGTATGTCCCATCCCCCAACAAAGGTTCTGTATAAAAAGCCCTGAGTTACAACATTAAACTGAGTTTTTTTCTGCCTTGTGCTCTTCTCCTGGTCTCTATGAGTTCTTCTCCTTTTTCTCTCCAGTTCTTACTTTTCACCTCCCTCAGCCTCCCTGCTGGGGCTCTAGCCTGGGACTGTTAACCAGCTGGCTGGGGAAAGGTTCTAAGACTAGCAGTGCTGCAGAGCTGTGAGCCCTGGTCCAAGGGAGAAGAACATCTAGTGGAAGGCAGTACACTCGTGATACACATTAAAAGGAACACCAGATGTAAACTTCAGACGACATATACATATACATATATATATAGTGATTAAGAACTGATCTGCTGTCCTTGATAATCTCACTTGGGTCCAGCATGTTTCTTTGAAGTAATTCCCTTGTTAGATAGTGGCCTTGTAAATGTGTACAATAATACTATGCTTCCTTGATGAATATCATACAAAGACATGGACCTTAATTTTCACTGCATTGTAGAGAAATGAAGCTGTATTAACTGAACTTAGTCTTTAATTATCTTAAATGTTTGATTGTTTTTATCATATATATTTGTTTCCACTCTGTCTTTTCTCTGTTTCTGTCTCTCTCTCTGTCCACTTTGAGACAGGTGTTAGTATATAGTATATGGTTTTAAACTTCTTTCTTAAGATACAATTTGTACTGGAACATGTAAATACATTGTGAAGCCATTTTTGCCCATGTTAATTTTCATTCTCCCACCATTTCCTACACTTGCTTATTTTTTACCTCATTTCCATAGTAATTCTGGAGATTGAGCCATATGAGCCATGTGCAGCATTGTAAGGAATGTGGAGTTCTTAGTCACTGAGTGCTGCAGGAGAATTGTAATCTGAAGAGCTGTCAGCAGTAATTGGTGCATATGATGCAAAAATTAGGCACTGGGAATCCATTAGACACTAGTAGACACTGATAAATTCAGGAATTATTTCAAGTTTCCCACCTTTTGGAACCAATAACAGCTATATCCATATTTCCCCCTCTCCCCACTTCCTCTCCATACAAAAGTGAATATTATAAAATGAGAGCTCTAAAGGTTCTTGATTTAGTTAGTCTTGCCCAATGCTTCAGTTGTAAACATCTACTGATCCTTTTATGAAGATAATTAAGGACATTGTGGTCTGAGCTACACTTTCAGAAAGTTTCCCTTACTCTCATGGTTGAGAAGACTTATCTGAGGAGTGCTTATACATTTATGTATTTTTCTTTTCCTTTTTTTTGACATTCATTTTTCAAGTTTTTTTAATTGACATTTTGTATATGTCATACATCAATTTTCATTCCAATTTGGATACCCTCCCCCTCTTCTTGCCCCTCCTCCCACCCCAGTTTATGCATTCTGCCATATGTGTCTTGCATCTTTCTTTCAGTGTTTCCAAGGATTTTTTTTCTGCAGAGGCTTGTTGTTTTGAGCAGAATTTAACTGTATCAGTCAGTTCTTTGACCCAGTCCTTATGTTGTTGTTGTTCCCTCCCCAATTTATGTCTTTTGCAAAGAAGTTAACATCCTGAGAAAATTTAATGTTGCTTGGTTTTAGTACTAGGGAAATTTAAATTGGTGACTTGGTGATTTAGCATAATGGAATGTTACAATTAATCCAATTAGGTATGTGGAATTAGAAAAGCTAGAGTAAAGAAGGTATGAGAGAATTGGACAAGGTGAGCTATTTGTAAGTAATCTGAAAGATAGCTTAGGGGTGTGCTTGGTTTGATCTCCAGTGTCCTGGGAGCCTGTCAAAGCAAAGACAAATAAAGAAAAAGGTAGTCATAGCATATTCAGTGAAAAGTTTTTTAAGCTGTGTCTTGGCAGAGGGTATTTTAATGCTAAGAGAAACCTGTCCTACTTAGAATCTATTAGAGCCTTCCATGGTTTTATAAAAACAAACTTTATTATTTAGCATAAAATGTGAGTACAAGGACTGAGATTAGGTTGTTGGCATACTCTGTCCAACTTTTTCTAATTTTATATGTTCCGTTGTCCCCCCGCCAAGTCACCCCTTCCCTGCTACCACCTAACTTCCCTACTGACACTGTATTTCTGGGGATTTTATAACTGGGAGTGCTTGCTTTCATGTGGAAATGTGGCTGGTGTTCCCTTGGAAAAAGATAAGGCTAATTGGCTACTTTGGCAATCATTTAGTCTTGAGTCTAGAAGGAAGGGCTGATTCCTGGCAGGAAAAAAAAGAGATAAATGCTCCAATTTCCAAGCTGTCAGACAGCAGATGTCTGTTCGAATGAGAGAACAAAGGACCTTCTGGAGTGAAACTGAGAGTTCTGGGTATGTTGTCAGTTGGAAGGGAATCTGACTGTTTCAGCTCAAAAGCAAATGCTCACCTCCATGTGTTCTGACTTTCTGCACTGTCTCCTCACCTTAGGTCTCCAACCTTATGCCTCCACCTGCTAAGAAAATATCACTCCAAAGGACACATATGGCCGCAATTGAAATTTTCCCTTTACCACATGGCTGCACATGTTTATCATGGAACTAACTGCATTAGACAGTTTTAAGTGTGTTTCACCTGCCTTCCACCATGACATAACACTCTCTCCCTGTGCCCAGTGCTGCCAAGCTCAGGTAGGCCTCTGACTGTTTTCTGGCTCCATGTAAGGGAAAGAATCCAGCATATTCTGCACAAAGAGCCAACAACACGTTTCTCGGCATTTGTTTTCTGCTGTGATACTCACCCTTTTCCTTATAGTTTGCCTTTTTGATATATAGTGTGGGATATAAAAGACTAATAGAACTTGAAGGGTTTCTAGGTATTATTGATATTTTGTTTTCAGAATTTTTATAAATTGTTCATGAACCATTTCTAATAGAGTAAACTACTAGACCTTGTAACCTTTCCCTCGTGCCAACCTTACCATCTCCATTGTTACTTCCCAGGCTAAACTGCCATTGCATCTTACTTATTTCAGTGTTTATGTTTCTCGGCTGGCCTTTGGAGGCTACCTTTGCTCCACCTCAGTCTGGTCTCAACCAACCATACCGGAGGATCCATTCATATTACACTACATCTCTGGCATAAACCCAGAAATGGCTTCCCAACATGCCCAGAGTAAAACCCAAGACCCTTGAGTCATTCTCAGAGTGCTTTGTGGCCTGTTTAGGCATCAGCTTCTTGGCCTCCATTCTCATTCTTTTCCCTTTGGTCACACTGCTCTTAGTTCGCAGTGAGAGTTGAAGATTGAGCAGGTCTCTGTGCTTCTATTGCTCTTCCCTGAGAGAATCACACTTGTGATTTCTCCCTTCCATTTTTCTCCACTGCTTTTATCCTCCCTTGCTTTCATCACTGGATAGTTTTCTTACTTGCATTGTTTATTCTCTTTCCCACTATAATTCACACTTCCTTTCCTCCAATTTTGATATGCGGTCTTACAGATCTTCCTCTCTTCCTGCAGATACTAGCATTTGACATGCATTAAATTATTCAGTTTAATGTTTTTGGCCTCAGAGACATTTCTTTGATTCCTTCTCCCTTCCGATTCAACTTCAACAGACCAAACAAATATAAAATATTCACTAAAAATTCTCTATACTAGTGCTGGAGTGTGAATGAGAATACTCTAAAGGAAAAGGAGACAGGTTTGTATCAAGTAGATTTGTTTAGCAGATGAAGAAATGCAGGCCGAAGGAGGCAAATACATTATTTGACGCAGACAAAGGTAAATACTCTAACCAGAAGAGATGAACTCCAGACCACTGCTGTGGAAGTGAAGAATGGCCATATTCTCAACAGAGGTACAAATTTTGGAAATCCACAACCCTCTTCATCCTTAGGTACTTCCTGTCTAGGTCTACCTACTTTATTGCCTATCCAGAAATATTACTGCTCGAGTCATTTTATGTCAGGATAAGAAGGATTTGCCTTACTTAGGTCTCTTGATCCTTAGTGATTAAAAGGACCATTTTTAACCTCATAATCATGTTTTACCTTTGCTTTACAGGATCAGCCTTTTCCTAAAGTTTGCTCTAGGGAAACAGATAAACAGGAATGGCTTTTATTAAGCACATTTTATAATTTCATAAAACTTCCATCTTAATTATCAATGAGTATGATGTCTAAGTTGCCTAATTACAAACTGAATTAATTTGCCATTTTTCCATTGTTCAAGAGCTTAACTAGCTGGGATGGGACAGATTGATTTAAATCTTACTACCCTGAATTATAACAGTGGTCTTCAGTAGTGCTCTTTTCCAAACATTCTGGAAACAAAATCATGTATCTACTCAAAAGTTTTTGTTTTCAGGAAATAAAATCATAATATGAAAGAGCTGCAAACAACTAGCACTTGACATTTTATAAAAATTAGCATTTAAAAATAACCCAATCACATTATTTTAAGTATTTCATGAGGAATCAATACTATAATTTGATAACTTTTATAATCTGTTCCATTTTTGCTTTGTGAACTGATGCTTTTGCTGTACTGTAATTCTCAGATATTTATCTTTGTGTAATGCACCTTGTGTTTTAAAAAATGTCTTTCATGGGCTGGAGAGATGGCCTAGCGGTTAGGAGGGCCGACGCTCTTGCAGAGGACCCGGGTTCGATCCCCAGCACCCACATGGCGGCCGAGAGCCGTCTGAAACTCCAATTCCAGGAGAACTCCAGTTCCAGGGGAATCCGACACCCTCTTCTGACCTCCGCGGCATTGCACTACACGGGTGCACAGACTTGCATGCAGACAGTACATTCATACACATAAATAATAAATAAAATTAATAAAAAAAAAATAAAAAAAAGTCTTTCATGTCAGGCCTGGTGGCACATGCCTTTAATCCCAGCACTTGGGAGGCAGAGGCAGGCAGATCTCTGTGAGTTTAAGGCCAGCCTCGATCACATAGAGAGTTCCAGGAGAGCTGGGGCCTCAGGGAACCCTGTCTCAAAAAACCAAAAAAAAAAAAAAAAAAAAAAGATAAAAATGTCTTTCAACTGGACTTAGTGTTGTGTGCCTGTAATCTGAGCACTTGGGAGGTTGAGGCAGGGGGATCAGTCTTTGAGGAATGCTCCACGACTATACAGTGTGTTCCGGACCTGGGCTACATACATGTTCCAAAAAAATATTGTTGACTATCTTAAAATGTTCATCTTAACCAAATATACATATAAGTTAAAGGTTTAATTTTTAATTTAATTTTCTCTAATCATGACACTTCAAATGACGATTATGTTTCTGAATTAATTTTCATAATATGTACCAAAATACCTTTGATCAAAATAATGTTTTTAAAATAGTTGAGTGAGGGGCTGGAGAGATGGCCTAGTGGTTAAGAGCGCCGATCGCTCTTGCGGAGGACCCGGGTTCGATCCCCAGCACCCACATGGCAGCCGAGAACCGTCTGAAACTCCAATTCCAGGAGAACTCCAGTTCCACGGGAATCCGACACCTTCTTCTGACCTCCGCGGCATTGCACGACATGGGTGCACAAACTTGCATGCAGACAGTACATTCATACACATACAGAAAGAAATAAAATTAATAAAAAAATATTTAAAATAGTTGAGTGAATTAAACTTGAAGGCTTTTTGTCCATAGAGGTTCTTTAAATGATATAAATAATGATCAAACATTCTCTGGCTTTTATAGAAAGAGAATATTTTTACTTCTATTAGATTTATTTGTGTGTATAATTATAATAATGTGTGTATGAGGTGTGTGTGTATGTATGTGTATGTGTGTGTATGTGTGTGTGATGGGGGATACTTGTGTTACAGTGCACATACAGACGTTAGAGGACAACTTTTGGGAGTTGCTTCTCTCCCTTCAGCATGTGGGTTTGGAGGACTGAGCTGAAGTTTTCAGGCTCGGCTGCAGGCACTTTAACCTGCTGAGCCATCTCACTTGCTCTAGTGTTTACATTTAAAATATAATTACATATCATAAATGAAATATTTTATAAAATGAGATGCTAAAGAAATAAACTGTGATTGGAATGTTTTATACGACATTATATATACTAATTTTTATCTTCCATTCCAACAGATTCTAATTTGGTTATTTGCTAATTCTCTTTGGAGAATTTACTATAGATCCAGGTGATTGAAAGACTCTAGGCTAGAGATTGGCAGAATTAAAAAGACTTTGAAGCTACCTGAAGATTGTTTTGAGACAAATTATAAAGATAGCAGGTAGGAAATAGTCCAGGCAGGAAGTGATGATGACTTGGAATAAGACAATGGTACTGGTGATAAAGAGAAACATAAAGTGCCAAATGTATTCTGACACTACAATGAAATCACAATGTATGGATTAACTGAATGTGGGAGGTGAGACAGAAGCAGGTATGAATGCTAACTCTCAGATTTGTGGTTGAAGAAGCCTAAATCCAGGTGTGGTTGGCTCACACCTTTAATCTGAGCACAGAGGAGGCATGGGCAGGCCGTTCTCTCTGAGATGGAGGCCAGCCTGCGAGTTCCAGGCAGGCTGGGGTACAACAATAGTTACTGTGCAGATGATTGGCTTTTAGAACATTAATAAAATTCTAGAATGTGAGATTGCGCACGTGGATGATACATAGTGCACAGAAGATAAGGCTGCTTAAGAGTGCCTACAATTTGCCAGTAGACCAGAGTAAAAGATTGCAGCTCATCTACCAGCAGACTAGCTTTAGCTTGGGGGGAGGGCGTGAAGGTAAGAGTGGGTTGTGAAGAGTTAGTGGGGCTTTGATAGAAAAGTTTTTATAAACTTCTTTCTCTTCAATAAAGACTTATCTTGCATCTTGCTGTTGTTAAATACAGCTGTTCTTAAATTTTCAGTCACTTAATTAAGTTCACTCACAAAATAGCATGCAATCTTCCTTTGGCCAGTTATATCCCAATATCTAGCAGCCCTGTAGTACCTGACACAGTGCTTTGACCTTATTGAACCAACCTGCAGGAGACTTGAACATCTGTGTCTTACTGAATTTGAATTACAGCCTAAATGTATTCTTTTGTCCTTTTTCTTGATGTAAAGATGTTTAATGCTTCTTGGCTCTATTAGGTAGCATGTGGATAAGAATTTAACTGGTAATCATATTTTTTTTACAATGAACCAATTTTTATAATCTTCAAATTAAGAACATGAAACCTAATGATGATACCAGCTATTGAAATATAGAATACCAAAGTGGAGCATGTTGGAGCGGAGTGGATGAAGATCTTGGTTGTCATTTGGGTTTTCTGTTAAATACTCTTGGACTTGTAGATGGTTGTCAATGCTAGTACAGAGCTTAGTATTACAACAAAATACAAAGTACTTCCCAGGCTTCAGCAAGCCTCAGAATCTCCTGTGGAGCTGGCAATTCATCCATAGGGATTCTGATTCCACAACTCCAGGTGATGGAGGGGCGATAATTTGAATTTTTAAGATGTAACCATGTAATACTGCTATTGGTTCAAAGACTATATTTTAGAAAGCACAGAAGTAGAACCTTATGTTTAGAGGTCACTATCATGTGAATAATCTCTGAAATAATGGGAATGGGTGAGGTAATAGATGAAGCCATAGTCAATGAAAGGCCCCAAATTACATTGAAATGAACCTCAAATTTTAAATTATCTGTGGAGATTTAGAATGCCCCCAAAGAGTTGAGACTGAAGGGTATGTGCAGGGTCAGGTGAGAGCTCTTATTCTAGTCACCTGATGGCTTACATATCTTTATATATCTTTGCAACTGTTGCCACAACTCATGCTAAGAAAATGAATAAAATGTACTTGGAAACAGAAACCACCATCTGGTATTGGAGAACTCCATTTGTTTTCTGCTTCCCTCTGCTAAAAGTTACAAGGCTAAATTATGATTTTAAAAGCTAAGAAATTTAGGTTTGTTAAGAGAATGGCTACATCCTTTGGAAGGAACACAATCATCCCCCTCAACAGAACTTTGAGCATGCAGATAGTCCTTGATGTCAAGGAGTCACTTGAAATCTTGTCTGCTCCAAAGGACTCTGTTTCTATTACACTTGTATTTGGTGGCGAGCTCTCTCTAGAATAAAGGATAGCCTTGTGCATCCTCACAGTGTGTAATGTGCAATCCATTGGTAAATTGTCATGTGTTGTTTGAACTGATTGAGAAGCTGCCTCAGTGTCCCCCAAGGCCTCTTATCTGGGCACGAGGTTCCCCCAGAACTGTTTTAAGGAAGGAAGAGAAGAAATAGCCTCAGAGTAAAAGCATCATGTCTTTGAAAACAGCTAGGAGGCCAACCATTTCAACAGAGATTACTCCATGATATAGAAGTGCCTAGAGTCTGAAAGAGAAAATAGAAGTTCATCCATGTGCTTAGCCATTGAGAGAAAGTTAAAGTGGGAACCTCAGCTGAGTGCCTCAACTTCTAGTCAGTTTCTGTCAGACGTTGTAAGCCTCAATTTGATCTTATTACTTTTATGCTGTTATTTGTTCTTTTACTTGGAATCTTCAACTAATAGGACTCTCTGCGATGACCCAGACTGTCTCTATCCCAAACTCGAGCTGTCTCCACAGAGTTTCCACAGTCTATTTCTGCTGGTTTTCAGAAGCTTATTTGATTATCTATCTATCTATCTATCTATCTATCTATCTATCTATCTATTTATCATCTATCAATAATTTATCTACCTACCACTTGTTATTTATTCTTTTACTTAAGCTTGCTATTTACTTAACAAATTCACTCATTCAAAACTGAATGTTTGACCATAATAGATTATTTTCTATTCAGAACACAGTGTTAAGGACTCTTCCTACCAGAAATGAAGAAAACCACCCAGTCTCCTCCCTGCTCTCTTAATGAAAGCCAACACTTCCTTGAACTGAGTACTTTCTTCATTGTTTCCACTTCAATCATTTCCTTTCTCAAAAACCAAAATATTATAGGTAGAATGGTTATTTATTCACATTATTACTGTTCTATTGATACTGTTTTTCCAACCATGGTCTTCTTATATAACCTAGGCTGATCTCACACTTACTATCCTCCTAACTTGGCCTCCAATTGATAGGATTACCAGTATGTGCACCACTATTCCTTACTTTATGCATGTTTAACTGAGTGATAACCAAACAATAACCACAAGAAAAACTGGCTTCCAACAAACTTTGTGTCTTTTGTTATATCAAGGAAGCCATCTAGCCTCTTTCTTAAGCCTTATACTTGTTTAAGTAACCAATGCTACCTGCCACACAGTTTATGGCCCTGATACCCACTCATGACTGAAGTCCCTGGCAGAGAATATAGAATTCTCCACTCTACAAGTGTTGTGATCTTCTACTTCATAGTCACAAGGCTATTCTGGAGATAATTGTAGTATGTTTAATAATGGCTAGAATTTTCTTTACTTGCTGATGTTTTTGGTTATTTTTAGCCTGTGGGCCAGGATGGCTGACATGGATCAGGTGATTTGCCTACACAGACAAATCACAAAACAAACGACCTGTCTCAACACTGAAGTAAGTCTACCAGCCACATTTTCTGTTGTTCC
>VZQC01000302.1:216576-243715 GCA_009823505.1 Rhizomys pruinosus
ATATATATATATATATATTATGTATATACATATATATTATGTATATAATACTTTCAATGGGGTTATCAAGGGGTTCTCTGATTTTGGGGTGGCTTTCATGTACCTCCTCTTTCCAAAACACCTCAAAACATTTCCTCATCCTTATTCACAGTGGACCATCTCCCTTCATATTTCACTGAGAAAGATTTCCTAGATTCAGAAAAGAAATTCCCTAAGAATTCGGCTCTACCCACCTGACCACCTGCATCTGTGCTCATGCTCTGTTGCGCCTAAGGCCAAAGTGTTCACCTCTACTTTCAGTTTTCTTTTTTTTTCCTGCTGAATGAAATGAAATGGATTCTTTTTGTTTTTAAGTCATACTTCTCTTGTTACTGAATTATTACCTTAAACATGCACAAATGCTATTTCTTACAGTTTAATTCAGAATCTCCTGATCTCCTCCTGCTTCTGTTCCTATTTTCCTCATTTGTTTGGTAGCAAAATCCCCTGAGAAGTTGTCTTGACTGCCCCATTGCTCCCTTCCCATACTCTTTTCAACTCATCCACTTTTCCCTTCATTACACAGGGAATATTTTCTTAATAAAGCTGTATTACTAAGTGCATCTCTGCCTCATTTTATTCACCTCTTAGTATCATGTGCCATGGTTTTCTTCACTCCACGAGAGAGCTTACCTCCAAAGAGAATTGTGATCAGTTCCTTCCATCCCGTCCTACACCTGCAAGCAACACCCGTCCCCAAACACTGAGAACCAAAGTCTATTCCTCTGTTCCTTTGAATCTAGGCTTGGTTGCTTCTGCTTTCTTTCATAGAATATAGTGAAAACAATACTAGATCTATTCTCTCCCTCTTTCTCCCTCTTCCTCTTTCTCTGTCTCTCTCTCTCTGTCTCTCACTGTCTCTCTCTCTGTCCCTCCCTCCCTTACTCTCCCCATCTTTTTCATTACAGGGTCTCACTATATCTTCCAAACTGTACTGTAACTCACAATACTCCTGCTTCATCTTCACAAGGGCTAGAAGTACAGGTATACATCACCACAGCTGGCTCTAGACCTAGTCCCTAAGAGTATCAGCACAGGTATACATCACCACAGCTGGCTCTAGATCTAGTCCCTAAGAGTATCAGTACAGGTATACATCACCACAGCTGGCTCTAGATCTAGTCTCTAAGAGTATCAGTACAGGTATATATCACCACAGCTGGCTCTAGATCTGGTCCCTAAGAGTATCAGCACAGGTATACATCACCACAGATGGCTCTAGACCTAGTCCCTAAGAGTATCAGTACATCCTGGCTCCAGCCTTTTAGAGCCCTAAGTTGTATATGAGAAATCTAAAAAAGCATCATGGAAGAGACATTTGGATATAGCAACCATTTTGGTCTGTTATCCCTGTCAATTTTTCAAATGACTCCAAATCCAACCCAGCTCTGACTATAACTAGATGACAGATTCCAAGGAAGAACCACCTAGTTGACACTAGTCAATTTATATGTACTTTACATGTAATAAATTGTTAGCTTGAGACATAAAGTTTTGTATTGGTTAATATACAGCAGTGAATAACTGGGTCACCACATTTGGCAAGCCTGAAAACATGCTTCCAACTACAGGGTAACATACTCAATTAAAGGTGTCAAATTTCTACCTTCTAAATCCACCATTCCATCTGCATAAAGACCAAACTCCTCATGGACTGTATGAGGCTGAGATATTAAGACAGACCCACTCCTAGGATACACAACACCTCTCACATGGCTGGCTTTGGCTTGAGGACTTTCTAACTGAGTTTCTGCACCTTCTTTACCCTGTATCTACTTAATCTATCCCCCATGTCTGAACATTCTCCTTTGAACTTTTATATTTTAGTGTGTTGGGCTGTCCTAGCCTTGCAGGGCTCCCTCCCCCACTTTCTCTCATAATCATTTCCCTGATAAAACACATGTTTAATTCTGGCACCTGCGCAGTGGGCCTGGCTTAACAGTCCACGCTTGCTTAGCCCTTCCTCTACCTCTGTGAGCAGTCTGTTTCACTTGGCTCACTTTATCTTTCTGAAGTAAAAATATTGATGTGACCATGGTCTCCATACTTGTATTTGAGCTTCTCCTTTCAGTCCATGCTTCTTTCCTTAGAAATTTCATTCAGTCTTATGGCTTTATATACGTATACCATCTGTATGTTAAAAACTTCTAAATCTCTCTCTATGTACATACTGATCATACATGCATTACATATAGAGACAGACATACAGACATATAGATAGACTGACATACATATACACACAAATGAGAGAGCTAGATAGGAGATATGAGAGAGAGAGAGAGAGGGAGTAGACCGGAGAGTAGGAGGACAGAGACATGATAGGACAGCGGACAGTCCGGGACAGAGGGACGGGACCCGATGATCTCCGAGAGGAGACAGAGCATGAGTGCTCTAGAGGTCGATCATGAAAAGCTCAGGCGGGAGGTACAGTATCAGTGGCCGCATGGAACTGGCAAATGGAACCATTGCCCAACTGGTGCTAACTATTTCACGAAAGCAGTGCCATCGTTGCACGGTGTCGCGTGGCCTCCCTGCCCCTCTCTGGTTCTCCGCTTGCGCTCTCTCCCTCTCTCTCCCCTGTGCATAAGCCAACAGAGTGTATGTGATCTGGTAACCGTACGATGTGTTTGTTTTCACTTTTTCTACCACTGGACACCACCCGGGACAAAGTTTGTTGAATCCTCTTGCGCCACGAACTCTCGCATATGGGCCAAACCCTGTCTCTGCTTCTGATCTTTGGCACCCTTTATCTCATTCTCAAATCAGCTATGAAAGTAGTCCTCTTAAAGATTGCTTAATAAGGTCGGTTCTTCTGCTTCAAAGTCTTCATAAGAATATATAAGATCCGATCCTACTAATGAAGCACAAGCAATTAGATACATAGGTCTTAAGCAGCATTAATAGTTATGGTAGGTCAACCTTTGGTATTCAGAACATATGTTGAATTGAAATGTTGATCCCACAACTATCAATTTTTTCCTTACAAATCTGAAGGGGTTTCTTACTTGTGGCTTATCGACCTATCTCATAACCTCTTTTCTTCAACTGTACGAGGATTTTTGTAAGTTCTTTTGTGGCATCAGCCATGGGTTCATTCCTCCCAAGGAGAGAGCCAATAGCCGATTATATTTGGGATATACAGGGACATGGCTGCCTCTGATGCACAATATTTCCAGGCAGCCTGAGCGTGAAGGTGGTAGTGGTGATGCACCGGTGGATTGGAGTCTTGGCTTGGGACTCACGAGCCCCTATTTTCTTTAACCTCTGGTTTAGTGGCCTTTGATAAACACTCTCTGGTGTTCCAGGGGCAATCTGTACACTTGCATGTTTTGTCTCAATACATCTTTCCCGTTAACGTCAGGTCTTCAGCAACAGGGACTTATCGCCCTCTCTTCTGGCATTGTGTATCCCAGTTTAGAGGCAAGGAGACTGTCAGCCCATGAAAGGACACAGCCAGAATTGACCAGGGACCAAGACAACAGCTCCAGAGAGTAGACTGTTTAGCTTCCCTTCCACCTGTGCTCCTTTTCTAGCCCAGGGAATAATGCGGAAAAGAGGGTGGCGTGGTATGAACCTCTGTACCAAGGCGGTGCGATGGGGTGAAGGTGAAAATACAGCCAATCTTGTAGTCTGGACCCTCATTTGATTACCTGATTGATACATACAAACCCTCATCCAGTTGCAAGGTGGGGCTGTGGGGGGGTTGGGCAAACAGCCTGCAAATTGGTTTTATACCACGAAGGATGCTTGTACTCATGGATTATCACTTAGAGCTAAAATGGAAAAAAAAAAAACACTGAGCGAGCTATGCCCGGATCCAGGTCCATGGCAGAACTGCATGATCTTGGTTGGGGTCGGGGGTGGGGGTGACGGGAAGGGGAGATATACTTGAACTGACTTGGAAAATGATGTAAGAAATGAAAGTCACAATAGCATCAATAAAAAAAATCAAAAAAAAAAAAAAAGAATATAAGAATCCATACACTGGTTAGGCATGGGTGGTACATACCTTCACCCAGAATTTCAGGAGGCATTTTCGCATTATGGGAGGACTGGAGTTTGAGGCCAGCCTGGGTTATATGGCCAGATCCTGATTTAAAAAATAGAAACAAAACACCCCCCTTGGGGAAAAACACGCTATAGTGGTGACTGGATTCTCACAAACTCTGTAACTCATCCCCCTTCTTCCCCTACTGGTCACTGCTCTCATCACACTCGTTTCCTTGAACAGTCTCAAACCTGCTCAGCCTGCCATGATTCCAGAGGGCTTTTGCATTGGCTCCCTGTTGGGAACAAACTTCCTCCTAGTTCAACCTCTCCTTTCTTTCCAGTCAACTTCTCAGCCAGTCCTTCTCTGGTCACCCTTTCTGTAAATTACAATTAACCAGGACACTTCATTGCCCCCCAGTTCTCTACTTTATTCTTCTCTCTAGCACTGCTACTATTTACTATGATGCATGACTTACTTTTTTTTTTTTTTAGTCATTTTTGAGACAGGGTTTCTCTTTAGTCTCAGCTGGCCTGGAGCTGGCTATATGGATCAAGCTGGCCTTGAACTCATAGAGAACCGCCTGCCTCTGCCTCCCAAGTGCTGGAATTACAGGCGTGCACGCCACCATGCCCTGCATAACTTACTTCTTATTCTCTCACTCCACTTTAATACACTTCTGAAGGAAGATTTTTTTGTATTATATTTTTTATTGTTTCTCAGAATCTAGAACATTGTCACTAAAAGATTCTAAACACATTTTTTTTCAAAATTTGCATGTATTTTCTTTCTAAATTAAGAAAAATTGTAAGAGCCAATTCCATTGCAGAGGAGCAGAGACACAATGCTGCTCATTGTTTCCCTGCAGTTGTGCATTTTGTAAGTAGATCCACCACAAATACTTGGGAATCACTTCAAAATAATGGTATATTCCTAGACCTCCATGTATAATTCTTATTTTCATGGATCAATTAGATTTCCTATCCTTAACTACTAAACATGGTATAATTTAATGAAATGAAATCAAAGAACAATTCTCATCCTTGTTTTCTTTGAAGAAAAATACAACTTGTGCTGAATTCCTTTTGTGGTAAAATTCATTTGTTCATGGAGACTATTAAGTTTTAAAATGGAAAGAAAGAAAGAACCAGCCTAAAAAAATTAAATTCTTTCTCCTTCCAACAGCTTCAGATAGAGAAGGTGCTTCTTTAGTCACTTGAGTCCTATAGTTTGGGATGCCAAAAATTCCCTCCCTTTTCTTCTTTCTTCTCTTGACATATATTTAAAACATGCTTGAAGAACTTGCCATATCTTCACAAGGGGAGGAATCTCTGCATCCCATTTACTGTATTCTGGGATATTTTTAGCATATTTAAAGAATGTTTTTTGACAATAGCAAAATAGGGCTTTCTGAGAACTAGTTATTTAAACCCCTGCTGAACGCATCTTGACAAAAATTAGGGTTTTATTAATTAGATAGCCTGCAGAGAGAATTAAATCTTGAGTCACCACCCTGTGTGCCAAAATAAGTTGTAATCATCAAACTTAGCCTTGTAATTAGAGGGTCCCAGGGAGAGAGAAAGAACCTGGCTCATGATGTGTGTTAGTGACTAAAATCTGTAGCAAATTCAGAAGGACAAAGAAGAGATGGAAGTCACTGCAAATGCATGTATATGACTTCAATCTGCAAGAAACCAGAGCAGGGTTGGAATTTACTGTTTTGAAAAACAGAGGTCTGTGACATTGTCTTCCCAATGAACACTGAAGTGTTTGTAACATTATCTGCACAAAGTTAAAAAAAAGAGGAAAAGTCCAATTGCCCTTGCCAATTTTTCAAGCATAAATAAGGGTGAAAAAAAAATCAATGGAATTCTCTCCCCAGCCCCAGAAGGCAATGTTTTTATCTGCTAGTTTGTACTGGAGCTCTGGTGAATTTTGTGAACTTCAAAAGTTCTTGAAAATCAAGTGCCACATTGTATCTCTTATAAATGAGAGTGCTTACTTTTCCAATATATGACATTTTTTTTTCAAATCATTTGCATTTTAAAGGTCTAAGGAATTTTAATCGCTGATCAGTTTTAACCCACGTTTCCTGAGTGCGTGCATAAGAGTACACCCTCGACTTGCCATCCTCATAAAAATTCTCTCTTAAGCTCTTACTTTCATGTGTTTTTAAAATGGCTCAGCACCCCCACAGCTCTCCTCATCCAGCCTTCCCAAGTGGTCCCTCTGCCTGGAAGATGAAAGGCCCTCTTCACCTCAGTCAGGGCTCCTGCTTCTGCTTTCACACTGATGGAAAAGAACTTAGAGATGGGAAGGGACCCGAGGCTCCTGACTGACCTTGAGCTGGCAGGAAGCGTTCCCTCAAAGGAGCCTTTTTCAGTTCCCAGGTGGTCTTCATCCCCAGTTGAAAAAGGCCCCTGCTACTCAAATTTATTTGAAATGAATCTTACTGGTTCATATTTTACCAGGTCGCTTCAGAATATAGGATACCAACATATTTTATACTATTTTAGCTTCACTCTAATTACAGTATGGCTTCATGAAGATGGGATAGTATCCTTCATTCTATTTCTTTTTTTAAAGCAGCATATCCTATGGTTAGCAACACAGTCTCTGGACTCAAGATGTCTAGTTTCAAATCTTAGTTCTTTTCCTTTTTGTACCGGTTTCCTAATTTAAAAAATGCCAATAGTATTATTACCTATTTCATAGAGATTGTAAATATTAAAGAAGTAGCTTTATTACAATATTCTATAGGAATAAACTATTATTATTTAACATAGTGACAAATATAGAGTTAAAGATTTTGATAACTTTTCATGTCTTTAGGCTTAAAAAACACATTTGAAATTGTGTGATATTTACTACTAGCTTTTATTGGACATTTTAACAGTCACTAAAACTTTTTCATTAACAGAGCAAAATGTCCAACAGACTCAAGTCCATGCTCTCCATTCATTAGCTAGTATTAAAAGCAGCAAGACACCTTTTTATGAATAAAGATACGAGGCTCTCATAAAACAAGAATCTGACAATACATTAGCCCTAATAATACTATGTCAATAATATTTATGTTGTTTTCATTATTATTCTTTTCAATAAATGTTTATTGCGCAGTCATTATGTGCAGGGCACTGACACAGTGGTCCTTGATAATAAGTTTAAGATCTAGTTGGGAAAACAAAATATCTTCTAGTAACACAGATGGAACTGGGGGACATTATGTTAAATGATATGTTAGAGAAAGAAACACAAATACCTCATGTTCTCACTAATATGTGGGAGCTAAAAGAGTTGATCTCGCCGGGCGTGGTGGCACACGCCTTTAATCCTAGCACTTGGGAAGCAGAGGCAGGTGGATCTCTGTGAGTTCAAGGCCAGCCTGGTCTACAGAGTGAGCTCCAGGCCAGCTGGGACTAAAGGGAGACACTGTCTCAAAAATACAACAACAAAAAAAGAGTTGATCTCATAGCAGTAGGGAGAATAATGGTTCCCAGAGTCTTGAAAGGGAGAGAGGAAGAAGAGGGTAGAGAGAGGATGATTAACCAGTGAAAGTGTGGATTGGGTAGGAGGAATAATTTCTAATATTTTATAGCACAGTAGGGTGACAGTAATTGGCACTTAGTAGCTTACACCAATTTGTCTTGTATTTCCACAATAACTAGTGGAGAGAATGTTCCCAACATTAGTCACTAAAGAAGGCAATTATCTTCGGAGGCAAGCTCCTAACATTCACACATATTCAAAGTGTCATTCCCTTATTTTAGAAAAAACAATTTTGGAGAAACTTAAGAATTTCTCATGTCTGCCTTCTTTATGATCTGTGTCCACTATCTTAAAACTTTGTAATGTGTTCTGTGACCTTGAGAGAAATGTTCCCAGAAATGTGTCTGCCCCAAATGGCTTCCTGGATGAGTATGCACAGGCTTCCTGGAGATAATCCTATGCTTCTCTAACTGCTGCTCTCCTTGCTTGTCCTGCAGGTAATGACTCTCCATTGTTTTATTTTCTGTTCATAGTCAATGGCTTCTTGATTACCAGAGGCAAACGTATTACATTTGATTAGACCAACATAAAGAAAGGATCAGTGGTTAAGATGTACCAGCTATCCTGAATATATATATATCATATGGTTGAAATATGCCATACTCAATATTATGTAAAATTATTGTTTGCTAATTAAAAATAATAAAAGGAATAAATATACAAATGGTAATGAGGTCAATCAGGCATGATGGTACCTTTAATCCCAGCAGTCAAGTGGCATAGGTAGATGGATCTGTGTGAGACTGAGTCCAGCCTAATCTACATGGTGAGTTGCAGGCCTGATGAGGCTACAAGGACACCCTGTCTCAAAAAAGATAAGAAAAAAGATAAATGGAAGAATATCAAAGTGGAACAGATGAACATGTGTTAACAATATAAATAGGAGGAGCTTATTCTGAGTTTTATCAGCTGGACATCATGAGGCTATTATTAGGAAAGTGTCANTTCCATTGGTCAACAAGGTCTGTTTTTGTGCCAGAACAAGGCTGTTTATATGAACGTAGCCCTGTAATTGGATTGAAGTCTGGTGCTAGAGATCCCCCCTGTAATTGCCTTTTTCACTCAGTTTCGTTTAGGCTATTCAAACTCTTTTGTTTTTTCTATGAATATACGGACATTTTTTTTTTCCAAGCCTTTGAAGAATGTTCTTGGGATTTAATTGGGATTGGATTTAATCTGTACAAGTGCAGATAGAATGGGCATTTTTACTATAGTAATTTTCCCGATCCATGAAGCCGGAGTATTATTCCATCTTCGTGATGTCATTCGTCTCAATGGGATATTATTTTTTTTTTGGTAGAGATGCTTTGGTGTCTTTGGTTAGGTTTGTTCCTAGAGTTAATTTTATTGATTTTTTTGAGGCAATTATGAAGTGTGGAGAGGTCTCCTTGAATTCCTTCCTCATTTGCTCATTGTTGGTGGAAAAAGCTACTGATTTATTTTTTAGGGTGAAATTATTTGTATCCTGCCAACTAGGTGCTGAAGCGGTTGTACGTTAGCTAAAAGAGTTTTATCCATGGAGTTTTGCAACCCATAGATAGAGAAATCTGATCACTCAAAGCAAGGTAGGGAGGCTTGAACTCCGCTTTTCCAAATAGTACATACCTGTATTTTCATTACTTGCCCTGTTGCCCATAGCATGTTTTCAATTTTCCCCCCTCACTGAGTAAGCACTTCAAGTGGAGTGTGACAGAGGGCAGCCTTGCCGAGTTTCTACCTTTTAAAGGGAATTTTTCTGTTGTTTCCCCATATAGGATGATATTCGGCTCGTGGTTTTTTTCTTGTATATGGCTTTGTACATTGAGGAATGAAGTAGTCCCTCCCATCCAATTCCATCTAGGACCTTTATGCATAGGAGGCCCTGGATAGTTGTCAAGGGTTATATCAGCAGTCATGGAGAGTATGGTGGTGGCTTTTGTCCTTTCAGTCCCCATTCTTGCCTAGGATTGAATAATGTATATGTATTTTTGTAATATAGTTGAAGCCTCCCGCATCTCGGGTATAGAATCCCGGACATTGCTCATGAATGATGAGCTTCTTGATTTTGTTATGCTGTGCGATTTGCCCATGAAGTATCCATGATGATAGAAATTGATGGCATCTGTGGTTCTTATAGGGCAGAGGTTATCTATAGTTCTCCTTTATTATGGTTGTTCTTTTCCCTGGTTATTTGGTAATGAGTGGATGCCTGGTTCATAAGATTTGGGGATCACCGTCTGTTCCGTTTCTTCTAACAATTTTCAGTACATAATGGGGTTTGTGGTACCTTATCTGAAATGGTTTTATAGGAATCGGCAGTGACCACTGGGCCTGGGCTTTTTGTGGTTGGGAGTTTCTTGTTACAGTCTTCAATTTTTTGGCATATTTTTGGGAAGCTTACTTGGCCTACTGACAAACAGAATCTGTTTAAGCTGTGGTCTCGATCTTGTTTAGCTTTGGTGATTCCGCAGATTTCAGATTTCATCCATTTCTTCTAGTTTTCAAAACTTAGGTGGAGTATAGGAGTAATTTTTGAAGTTGATGTTTCGGAAATCTTTCATTGTCGTTGTACATATTTCCCTTATATCCATGCACGAATTGTATTGGATTTTGGCAGTTGTTTCCTTTTTTTTTTGGTTACTGGGCTAGAGGTCTGGTCGAGCAGGTGTGTTGCTTTTCAAAAGACCAACTGTTGAATTCCATGTGATTTTGTTTGTAGTGATTTTCTTTGTTCTATTTCAATTGATTTCTGCTCTGAGTTGTGTTATTTCTTCCTGTCCCTTGTATTTAGGGTTTCCTCACTAATTTTTTTGCCTATCAATGCTTTGAGGAGCACGTGTTAGATTGTATCACTTGATGTTCTTGTGTCTGTTTCTGTGTCTAATGATAAGGCACCCAGGCCTAATAAACTTCCCTCTAGGACTGCGTTTAAGGTGTATACCATAGGTCTGTGCTTTTGCTGTCTGTAATTTCATTTGCAATCTTTCCAGGAATGCGTGTTTAGTGCGTCGGATTCGCTGCCGTGACACATTCAGGAGGCAAGAGGGGGTGGGGTTAGGTGCCCAGGGGTCAATCGTAGAGAAGTAGGGCAGGATCCGGGTGTGAGAGCGGGGCGTTATTCAACGGGGGTCGGAGCGAATGAGAACAAGTGATGTCAATCGTGGGTAGTATGGTAGGTGGGATGCTTCGGGGTCCCGTAAGGCGGTTTCGAGGGGGGGGGAAATGTGGCCAGGGGAGTGCCGGAGTAGAAAGGTGATAAGTCTGCGTAGGACGGTAGAAGATAGGGGGTAGATGTCTGTGATCCCACTTTGTTTGTCCATCATAGCGTATTTCAATTCAGATATCTCTATCTGTTTTATTCCTTTGTCCGGTAGTTCGACCTGTCCAGGAGGCCTAGTGGGGTAGTGAACAGTCCCCTACATATTAGTGTACTGGGCAGTTAGTGTGTGAAATTGTTGGTCCTGGAGACTTGTCGTTATACAAGTTATTGTTGCAACCAGAATTAATGGTGCATCTATAAGTACATAAATTGTGAAAGCTTCTTAGGTGAATGTGTCCGTGATAATACATCATGCGTTTTTGTCTCATGATTTCTTTTACTTTGAGTCTAGTGGTGTTTTGAGATCTTAAAATAGCAACCCCTGCTTTCGGGTTGTAACCATATGCGTGGCGATTTTGTATTTATCCAATCCTTTCACTTTCGGTAGTGCCTGGCCCTTGATGGTAAGAATGTGTTTACTTCGTAGACAATCATATTGATTGCGTTCCATGGGTTCCTAATCCAAATCTTAGCGCAGTCTATGGTCCGTTTTTGATTGGGGAGTTTAGTCCCCTAATATTTAAGGTTATAACTACTCATATACAATACGGTTTGTGTTAGCTTCCTTTTTGCCCTATATTATCCATATATATGATGGTTTTAGGTTTTAGTTCTACTCTGCGTGTAAATCGCTTTTAATGTGATGTCTCCCTTTCTAGGATGCCTGGGGTGGTTGCCGCTTTCTCTGGCCTTGGAAGTGCTTACCGAGTGTCTACTCATGATGGCTGTGGTTTTCCAGACTGTATTCTTTCATCTTTTTTATGGCATGAAAGGGGTTATCTCATGCTCTCCTATCAACTGTAATTTTGAAATTTGATTGCTTGGGTTCTAGTTAACATTGGGTTGGCATCATATTGTCCCCTTTAAACACGGTGGGGAATGGCCTTTATTTACCTTGCTTTCAAGTTTGCACTGAGAAGTCATTTGTAATCCTGATAGGTTTGTCCTGTAATACGGGTCACTTTGTTGATTTTTCTCCTCATGGACTTTAGTATTTTGGCTTTTGGTTTTGGTGTACATAGCTTTTTGAAAGACCTATGAGGTGGATGATGGAGAGCTTCTTTTTATCTGATCTTGTGCGGAGGGTTCTATTTGAGTCCTCATAAAGTTGTAGTGGCCGTGTCCTATGTTTTGTTTTGGGGAAATTTTCATCTATTATTCTGCTTAAGATCTGATCAATACCAGTCTACCCTGAATTCTTCTCCTTCTCATCCTATGGATGCCAGAGGCTTTGTATATTTATTCATAGTGAGGCACATAGTTTCCCTGGTTGTTTCACTTTGGGTGTAGTTTTTAAAATTTATTTCATAAGCCTTTCATTGAGGGTTTATTTTTTCCTGTGTATCATTTTTCCGGTCTGAATATGGCCGTGTTATACTGACTCCTCCATTCGGCTTCTGAGGCTTTCTCCCAACATTTCCCATTGACTAGATGACTGTGTAGATTTCCATTCTATTTTCATTTCATCCTGTGATTCCTTTAGTTTTTCCACTTCCTTTTTTGGTGAGATTTCTCAATCTTCCTTCCCCTGGCAGCTCTTTGCGTTGCTGGTTGGTTTCCTCATATTTTTCAACATGGGATCCTTCCAGTGTTTCCACGTATCTTATGGGGTATTCGGCGCTCTTACTATTTGATCTTACCTTGAAGTTTCTTCTCGCTTTATTCTCTTATTCTGTTGATGTTGCACTTTATAATATTGTGCTATTCTTTAAGTATATATCACAATTGTGCTTCTATTATCTGTGATCCTGGGCCATCCCCAGGGGGAATCCCAATGTAGGAATCGTCCACAGGGCTCTGGAAGAGCTGGTGGGGATGATCCTGACACCTTTCCCATGTAATGTCTACTTTCTTATGTGGCCCTAGCAGATGGCTGTTTCTTGCCTGTTGATTCCATGGTGAATCCAAATGTGCCTCTTCACTGTTGGTTGTGAGGCCTTGCCTTTGCTTGCATCCTTCATGCCTTTCAGTTGATTATATGTTGATTTGATTTGTTGTTTCTCCTATCTCCTTGCTTTGGAATGTTATTGAACTTCTCCTAAGCGTCTAGTCTTTCTCTTGGAAGCACACTGCCCATTCTTCCCTTTCTATTCTGAGGGTTCTCCAAAGATTCCACTTGGAACTTACCCCTTCCTTTTGGTAATCCCAGTTGGTGGGGGATGGGGGGGTGCTCTAACCTGTGCGGTCCGGTGTTTTTCTTGGGGAGATCCCCCAATCCCCTATTCTTAAAAACCTGTTGGTATGTGGTAAAAATGTATTTTATTATTGTTTTAACATTTATGTGCCGTAGGATATCTTGCCTGCATTGATGTTAACATGCCAAGCTGATTTTTGTGACAATCCCACAACTAGAGGTATAGAAGAGGGCACAAGATCCTCCTGGAACTGGATTTCCAGATGGTTGTTTGCCACTATATGTGTGCTAGGAACCAAATCCGAGTCGAGTGCATGCAGAGCACAAACAGTGTCGCTTAAACCCCTGATCATATCTCTCCACGCCCAAAAAATTAGCATTAATTTTTCAAAAAATTTTACAAAACCTCTGGTTTAAATTCAGAATTATCTGTAAGATAACATTCTCTTATGAAATTACATATGGACACTATCTATATAAGGACTTATATTTTTCATTCAAATTGTGTTATCGAAACCTCACTGGCAGATAGGAGTCAAAAGTCAGCTACATAACATGTATACACACACACAACACACCCCCACCACCAAAAAAACCCCCCCCACACGACCCCGCACACCAAACACACATATAATATTTATTATATGTGTATATCTTTAAATATCCTTACATCCCAGTTTGCCATGAATCCAGCCAGACTGCACAATGCAATCCCTCGTAACCCTAAGGACCTCATGAAAACAAGGACAGAAGGGTATAGGACGAAGGAATTCACGCCACACTCTACAATGAAGTGTTACATGATCAAGTAACAAGAGGGCCAGGATAACACAAAAGACAGAAATGGCCAAAGGGAAGCACTTACGAAATCTAGCAGGGCGAGTCCTTGGACGGACTCCTATAGTAAGCTTCACTTCACCCAGGCCTCAAGAACATGTGGGAAGAGGGGGTAGAAAAGTTGTAAGTTTCCAGGGAGGAGGTTCATGAATCAGTGGAAGTGAATCCGTACAAGCCTTTGGGAACCTGCTTCAGTATGAAATATACAGCAGGGTGTCCACATGCACAAGCCCATGCGCATTCAAGGACACAGGAAAACAGCATAGATGGGGAAAGGTTGGGCCAACCACCACCTTAACTGAAAGAAATATTTGTAGCGGGTTACTGTTGTTGGTGAGGAAGAGCGGTCGATCGTACAAGGGAGTGTTCTAGATACGAAGAGGAACTTCCCTGGGGAAACATAATGGAGATACTAAGCTGACACAGAGACTTAACACACATGCCAGAGTTGTATGAATCCCTGTGGGGGCTGGGGAGGTTGCAATGGGGAGGGGTGTAAAGGTGATTAGAGACAGTGACATGAGATGTGCCGTGTGAAACCAGGAAAATTTCATTAAAACTTTTTAAGTAAAATAAAGTATCTATTGCCATTTTTTCCTTTTTCTGAAGTTTTTAGTCAATTTCATGAGAGCCCACTGGGTTGATGGGTAGCTTTCATGTCCCTTGGTAGTTAGTTTTTGTATCTCTTCTCTAATTTGTATTATATTAACCACTTTTTCTGATTATACAGCTATATATGTTCTCCTATGGTATCGGTTGGTCTCTGTTCCTCTCTAATATTTTCCCCGTACTGTGCAGAACCTTTTATTTCTCTTTTCATATGTATGGTCCCAGCATTTTTAATGGTATCTATACTCTGCAACACTGTCCTCATGGTAACGACATCATGGCTAATGATATATATTAGTACATAAATATATATAAAAAAAAATACTATAGTATAATAACAACAATAGTAGGTATGTTAGGAAAGAAACGCTTAGATAAATACCAGCTTTATTATTATTAGAGATAGATCATATATATATATTAGAGGGAGACTGAAGAGGATTTTTTTCTCAAATCACAGCTTTGGGGACTGTTAGAGAGAAGAAAGCTTAATAAATAAAGCTCACAAGAATTCTAAACGAAAAATAATTGTTAAAAGTTGAAAGTATTTAATTTAATAATTTTGGAATGGTTACTATGTGCATCTAATTGCCTAGTCATTATACATTTCATATTACTTTTCCTAAAAGTATGCTAAAGTAGGAATTTCCTCTCCTTCTTTACAGTTCCAGAACTTGAATATCAGAGATGACTACGTATTTGCCCAAGGGACTTAGATCACAAGAGCTCAAGCGATGCTCTCAGCCGTTTCTCCAGCATGTCATCGCCTGTTAGAAACAGATTAATCTTAAGTATTTGGGCACACACCACATACACATCCACACCACACACCACGCCAAACACACACCCGAACAGTTCAGTACATCACTGTTACATGCATATTACCTAAGATGCCTCGTAGCCCTCACAAAAAAATAGAGAGCAGGGCGTGAGAGAGATGGAGACCTAAGTGGTAATAGAGCACCGACTGCTGCTGCAGAGGACCCCAGGTTTCGAGTCCCCAGCACCCACATGTGCGGCTGAGAGCCTCTTGAACTCCAGTTCCAAGGGGAAACCGAAACCGCCCATTTTCTATTCGACCATCCCGCGCATGTGCACGACACGGCGTGCCAAAGACCTACATGCAGACAGTACTATCATGCATCATACAAAAAAATATAAATCGATATTAAAAATAATAGGACTAGAGATTCAAAAAGGCTTCCCTCCTTAATTAGAAAACTAGGAACTGAGGGACGTGAGATAGAATGGGCCGTAGCGGTTAAGAGCGCCGACCGCATTTACAGAGACCCGGGTTCGATCCCCAGCGCCCAAACATGGCGACCTGAGAGCCGCCTGGAAACTCCAATTCCGAAGGAGAACTCCAGTTTCAGGGGAATCTGAACCACCTTTCTTGCCCCGCGTGGCTTGCACAACACAGGTGCACCGAGCTTGCATGCAGACAGATACACCGGAATAAACTACGGAAATAAAAACAATTCAAACCATGCCGGGCAATGGTTGGCGCATGCCTTCTAAATAATCCGTAGCACTTGGTAAGGTCATAAGGCACGCATCTCTGTGGTTCGAGGACCAGCCTTGTCCTACAGAGTGAGTATCCAGACAGCCGGAACTACAGGAGAACCCTGTCTCAAAAAAAAAAAAAAAAAAAAAAAAAAAGAAGAAAAACTAGGAACTGTACAGTTCTTGAGAGACCAACAAAAACATTAATTCAGGTCCATAATGCAGTTACTTGATTTTTTATAAGTACATTTTGTTAATTACATGTTTGTATCATTCAGTCTTGTACATTTGTTAGCATTGGTGTTTCCTCTTATTGCTTTGTATTGTATTGATACAATTCAAGGACTCTATAATTAAAGGAGATGAATGAATTGACAGTTTCAGATAAGAATTTGGAAACAGACAAAATGGAATGATGTCCTCTTAGATGAATATCTGTCTGGGATATAAGATAAAGTCCATCCAAATATTTAGCACATTTTATGACAAGACATTATAGAACATACAAAAATCAGATATGTATTCTGCATGAGAATTGATGCATCCATGGATGGGAGAGTTACCTTATTTAGGGAACGAACAGTAGAAACTGTTAAGCACAATATGTGGAGACAGCGAATAAAGATAGCCAGAAAAATGCAGTTGCAAATGTATATTTGGCGTGAAACTAAATCCCCTAAGACCATTGGTGTGTGGGAAGCCACCACATCCACCCATTACAAGAGCGCCCTAGGCCCCGAAGGTGCCACGTAGCCGTGTTAATGGTAAACAACCTAAATGGCGTGCGTGCTTGGCACTGATGCGGGATCATCAGCTCAAGCCCGGAGCATTAAATGAGGGTTTCAGTTGACACCAATACAGTAGGTGCCACACTCCTCCTAGGTCTATTTAAGCAGCACAGAGTTCGGGTTTTGGGTCTTTCGTTCAAGATAAGTAACCCTGCAATAAACGTATGTAGAAGAATCCTGGTGTGGGTTCCTCCTTGCTGGCTAGAGGGTGGTGGCATCCATCATGGTGCCGAAACCCGGGATAGAAGCCAGCAGCACCAGCGGAGACACCCTGGATGAAGGGAGGATTCAGAACTACATGAGAGGGAATAATTAGGTAAGTTCTGAGAGGGATGCCTCCATTTTGGGATCCTTTTTGGTTAGCAGTTTTATTCCTTTTATGTTCATAATTAAACTAGCACAATTATGCCTACAGAATAAACGATGCCAGAGGCAAATCAAACAAGGACAGGATTTACTAAAAGAAATCCAGGAGAGTAGTGTCAGAAGCAGAACGTGCGAGAAGGGGCCCGTATAGAAAACAAAAATAACAGAAAAGTACAAGTCAACAATTAACAAGCTGCATACATCCGAACCGCTTTATCCTTTAGAGGAAATGGAGTTGCTTGAACTTCTCTGACTCGAAGAAGCGGACTCATCCGAGGAAGAGAGAGTTGCCTTAAGGCGCAAAGTGGGAGGGGTTGGTACCTACGGCCCACCTGCTTATAACCCACAATTATCCCAATGCGGATATTCATTCTGCACAAACCAGACCAGACAAAAGTAAGACAAAATGTTTCCAGTGTTAGTGTAAATGATGATGATGAAAAGAGTACCATCGTCCCCTCAGAGCATAAACAGGTTAAAGAATTGGCAGACTAGTAGTACTTAGGAGTTAATGCAAGTTCTATACCAAACAAAGTCCCAGGTGGAGAGACTTACAACTTCAGGACATTAACACCTGCCTGATATGGACTTTATTTAACTAAGGCCACCCTCTCTACAGGGCAATATTTAGATTGGAAAGTCCATCTGGTATGAACCTTTGCCTCTACGCAGTCGCAAAGCCAATGCAGCTGCAGGAAACCAGCTTGGAACTTCGAATATGCTCACAGGACAGGGTCAATGGATTCAGAACCAAACAGCATATCCAGAACAAGTCTATCAGCATGATAAATACTGCAGACTTTAAGGCATGAAAAAAAGGCTACCTAATAGGGGAGAAGTCCAGTGAAATTTGACAAAAGTTATTCAGGTGCCTGATGAGCCATTTCGACTTTGTTTGCCCAGATGATGGACTCATGCAGGAAAATATGTCTGGATTGCCAGATCAGCCATGCCACTTATAGACTTGTTTGTTAATAGGAAAATGTACCGGGAAAGGGGGGACAGAGGGTAGTAAAGGATAAAGCGAAGTACGCCCTTAGTGAAGGAGAAGAAGGACACTTCAGGCTTGGTTTGTAAAGCTGCACAGAGAAATTGAGAGGTGTGCTCTGCCTGCAATAGGTAGCGCAGTACATGATACACAAGCAGCAGTAGCATTGCGGTACAAATAATACAAAGTAGTTACTAATGAGAAAAGATTCATGATTACAAAACCTATGGAAATGAGCATACAAAGACACATGAAGATAATGAAGAATAAATAAGAAAAGCGCCAGTGTATACTCGCCCAAAGTGTAAAAAGGAAACATTGGGGCCAATGAATGTAGATCTAAAAGACATTAATGGAAGACCCCTAGATCAGAGCTTCTGTCCAACAATTTAAAGACTCAAAAAACGGACAGGGGGCCCTCGTCCCCAGGGCCTGCAAATGTATGGGGCACTTCAGACTCCACTGCCAGTACCTTCAGACCACCCAAACCCCAAGAAGAGCCACTACAGGTTCGGGGGATTGGACCTCCGTGCACCACTAGAACAGTATTAACCCCACAGATAGGATGTCAACCTATAGAAACAGACTTATAAAGGACTCCTCCCAAAACTACAGTTGGGCTTCTTTATTAGGGAGAGTCCCTCTCAACATTAAAGGCTTAGTAGGTGCAGCCAGGAGTCATTGATCAAGACTATACAGGACAAGTTAAGGTTATGTGCTCATCCCCAAGAGGAATAATATGCTATTTACACCGGTGACCGTGTCAGCAGTTATTAGTGTTACCCTTAGCTTACATAAATATTTTGCTGACTAAAGATAGTCTCAGAGAGATAAAGGCTTTGACTTTCTGGTGTGGATGGAGCTTTTCTTTCAGTCACCTGATCAAAGGCCTATCCATGCAACTTCAAAGGTAGAGAGGAAAACAGTTTCAGAGAAAGCATGGACACAGGAGAGACACAAGTATAATGTTCAAGCCACTGGTGGGCATTCTCATACGGCAATAAACCAATCGGCTCCTTCCTTGCACAGGACTGGGCTGATGATCTGACTCCGATGGAGTCATGCACAACATTTTAAAATGGATGGATGAAGAGGGAAAATAAAGGCACATTCCAGCCTATATCCTACCCCTGCCAGTTAATTAATGGGGCCAAGATGTGTTGACAGTCGCTAAAATATGTTCTTACCAACAATTACTCACAATAACAGTCAACATATCATAGAAAGTATGGGAGGTGTACCAGGTAAAGTTTAGACAAAAAATTACAGGGACAGTAAAGAGCCGCTTACCTGTACAAACTGGGCCATTCTAGAGCCTCGTCTCATCCCTTGGAACACACGCCATTTTTGATTATCACAAGAAAAAGGAAAATGGAAGGTGTTACTGATCCTTAGAGCCATTAAACTCTCAAATGAGTATTATGGGGCCCGTACAGTGGGGCCTCCCTCCTCCTTTCAACGCTACCAGTTGAATGGCCATTATCATAGTGGATATTAAGGACTGTTTCTTTTCCATTCCATTACACAAAAAGATAAAGATTTGCATTTACCCTTCCGTCAATTAATCATGAACAACCTGATCAACATTATCAATGGAAGGTCCTCCCTCAGGGGATGGCCAATAGCCCCACCATATGCCATTATATGTAGGACACGCTCTAGAATCAATAAGAAATAAATATCCATCCATAAAGATTATTCACTACATGGATGACATGTTAATATCTGGTCCTACAGAATCAGAACGTTCATTTGGTGTATCATGTCATAACCAACAGCTAAAACTATATGATCTACACGTTGCTCCTGATAAGTTACAACAAAATACAGTTGGACATTTTTTTGGGATCAGTCATTTTATCTCACCAAATAAAACCACAAAAATTACATATCCGTAGAGATCATCTAAAAACTTTAAATGAATTTTTCAAATAATTTATTATGGTGCATATAATTGGATCCGCCATATTTTAAAAAAATCCCCACCTTGGACCCTAAAACCATTATTTACTCTTTTGAGGGGGATAACACCTCACCTCACCATGGCAGTTGAACTCCTAGCCTGCCATTAAAAGCTCTTGATTTAGTAGACAATGCTCTTTCTACTGCCCACCTAAATAGAAATTAATCCAGATTTCCCCTTCTCAACTGTGTATACTACAGACACACTTGATCCCTACTGCAGTTCTGTGGCAAAACGGACCACTCCTGTGGATACATTCACATTCTTCATCATCTAAAAACTATATCACACTATCCAACTATGGTAGCAAAAATAGCTCAACAAGGTTTAAAAGCCGCACTAACTCATTTTGGAGATACCCCTAATTATATTTTTGTTCCTTACACTACAGAACATAGTTAAACTTCTTGCCAGCCTCATTGATGAGTGGACAATCCTCATCTGTACTTATACAGCACTATTAACAATCATTATCCAAAAGATCCTCTACTCCAATTTATCACAAAACACCAATTGTTTTTCCTAAAATAACACAAAGCCAAAACCCATTCCCAATGCACTAGATATTTACACGGACGGCGTCAAAACAAGGCAAAGGCTGTGATGTGGCAAATGGAGATTAAACCATCTGTCCTTCCCACCCTGATGTGCCATGCACAGGTGGAATGCCTAGTGATTCTTGATGTATTCAAACGTTTCCACACCCCCATAAATATCATCTCAGATTCTCAATATGTCGTTAATGCTGTGTCTTTATTAGAAACGGCAGGATATATAAAACAATCCGCCCTGTAGCTAATGTTTTTGTTGATATTCAAAAATATATCCTCTCCCATAAACACCCATTTTTTATTCAACATATTAAAACACATTCCATACTACCTGGACCCATGGTTAAAAGTAATGCTTTGACAGATCAGGCCACTAAAGCCTTTGCATTAATTGCTATGACACCTTACAAGCTGCAAAAAATTTTCATTCACTTTTCATGTCCCCGCTTCTACCTTGTGGCTTAGGTTTCATATTTCCCTGTAACTGCCGGGACATTGTGCTACAGTGTGCCAAATGCCAGATTTCATAACCAAACCAATGTTGGAATCAATCCTCGAGAACTTAAGCCTCTTGAGGTTTGGCAAATGGATGTAACACACATAACAGCCTTTGGTTCTCTGCAGTATGTGCACACCTCAATTGATACCTGCTCCGGTGTGCTTCTTGCTACCCCCTTGACAGGGGAAAGAGCATGCATGTCATTCAACATTGCCTTGAGGCATGGAGTCCCCTGGGGAAAACCTAGGGTGTTTTAAACAAATAACGGCCCTGCCTATACTTCAACAAAATTCACCAATTTGCCTTCAAATGCAAGTATATCATCTTACTGGCCTCCCTATAACACCCAAGGACAGGGCAGGTAGAAAGAGCCCATCGCACCATCAAAAACATCCTAAAACAAAAAGGGGGATGGAGGGCATAAGCCCACCCCAAGGACAACATATCCTAACACTCTTTAAACTCAATTTTTTAAATTTGGACGTCATGGAAGAATCGGTCGCAGAACGACATGGTCAGTGGCCTGTGCCCCAGCCATATGGCAAAGTGAAAAGATATTCCTAACAAATAAATGGAAGAGCCCGGATCCAATATTATAAGAGTCCAGGGGCCTGTTTGTGTTTTTCCACAGGATGAAGACAATCCAATTTGGGTACCAGAATGGCTGGTGTGAACTCTAAAGGACAACACCAAAGAAGAGAAGGGTGACACAACTAAGATGACAAACCGGTTATGGGGAACGACATTATTAATATTGATGTGCCCGATCAGGGAATCCAACTATGGGCCATTGCTAATCTTGGCCAGTGCTGTGTCCTTCACAGTAATTCTTTACTCTCCTGTGAACGTAAAACTCCTTGCATAAGTAACTAGTGGAGAGACTCCTAAATTCTACCAATATTTCTTTACCACCCCCGTTACCAGCTAACTTTTCTCAGCTTTCCTCAGACAAGCAATCAACAGAATACTTAAAGGAAAACTGGTCCTTGCAAAGCGGAACAAGAAATACAAAAAACGGTTTACTGAAATGGCTGTTCTCATAGTAAAGATTAGATCCTTACCCTTGGAGACGTTATCTTGGCTTTTCTTCTGCTTTTTCCTACTTTAAAGAAATGGGTGGGAACATTCTTGTCCTTGCATTAATAGGCTGTGGAGAAATAGTGTTACTATAACTGGTGTGCAGACTAAAAGCCAACAGAAACGTGACAAGGTAGTCATTGTGCAGGCTTTTCTTGCCATGGATAATGGTGCCTCCTTGAGATATGGATGTCTATGCTAAAAATTTAGTAGTTCCCCCGAGTTGTCAGCCCTTACACCCTTGGGAATGTACTTCCCATTGCACAGGATGGGTGACAATTCGCCTGTAAGACAGCCTTAGCACTCCGCAGAGCTCAACCTCATTGCACGCATCAAGGTTTCATACAGTGGGTATTTACTTCCACCTTGATCTCCATGAGTTGAAGAAACCCAGAGATTGATCAGGTGATTGGACTCTTTTTAAAAACAAAAACAAGGAGGAATGATGGGGAAGCCACCACATCCACCATTACAAAATGCGCCCAGCCTCAGAAGGGCCACGTAGCCTGTTAATGGTAACAACACTAAATGCGCATGCGTGCTTGGCACTATCCGTGGGTCATCGCTCAAGCGCCCTTAGCATGTGCATGAGGTTTTTCAGTTGAGCACCTAATCAGTAGGTGCCATTTCCTCCTAGGTCTATTTAGCAGCACAGAGTTCGGGTTTTGGTCTTTCGCTTCAAGCAAGTACCCTGCAATAAACGTCTGTATGAAGAATCCTGGTGTGGCGCATCCTTGCTGGTGAGGGTGGTGGGCTCACATGGGTGTTCAATGCCCAACTTGTTATCTAGGCTCAAGGAGCATAACAGGATGTATCAGTGACCTTTGTTGTCTTCCTGCCTCCGATGTCTTGGTCGCTCTCTGGATACTCATTCTGTAGGCTGAGTCAGATGGAGGCTCATTTGTTTGCCTGTCTGGGAGCCAAGGCTGAATAGACTAAAGAACTAGTGGGCTGCAGCTTCTCAGGCATCTCACTGTCTTTTGTGGCCCCACACCCCATACCTGACCATGTCTTAAGAAAGAGGGTCAGGGAAAGCTATATGGCCTTTTGTAGCCAAGTCTTGCTTAATAATCTCTTGTTCCACATTCTTTTCACTGAATTTAAGTGACAAAGACTAGTCTACATTTAAAGGGAAGCAATTTCGAATATACCTTCTGTGAGAGTACTATTGAAGTATTTGTAGGCATGTTTACAGACATCACATGGGGGAACACTTCATGATGTGCTTCCAATTTAGCTTGGTCTTGAAAGTCAAATGCAATATGGTTTAAGCAGGGGTGGGATAGATGGAAAACTATGTATGAATCTGCATCATCAGCAGGCAAAGATCTTGTGCATAAAGGCCTAGAGATGACATTGGAAACATGCATGGGGGTAATGTAGAAAAACTGAAATACCACACTTCAAGGCAGGGGTCGATTCAAATGGAAGAGAAAGCTCTTAATGCAGAGATTTTAACCCTGGCCACCACTGGAATCATGGGAGGTCTTTAAACAAAAACTAATGTGTGGTTCACATCCCCAGAGGTTCTAATTTATGTTTTTTTTAGAATGTGGCCTAAGCTGCAAGACTTTGGAAAACTTTCCAAATGATTCCAATGTCAGCCAAGTTTGAGAAATTACAGAAGGATGTTCAGAAGTGGTCTTTTCACTTGTTTCTTTGCTTATTTGCTTGTTCGTTTGTTTGGTTATTCATTTTTTTGAAACAGGGTCTTACTATGTAGCCCAGGCTGAACTCAGACTCACAATTTTCCTGCCTAGCTTCTAAGGGCTAGGAAAATGGGCATGTGACACTAGACCTGACTGCTATTAAAGTTCTTTTTATTTGAACTATATTACATTTTTTTAACCTTCAAAGGATACTTCATATTTATTATACTGTGAAAGTGAGGAGAGCCCAGTTCTGTTACATGCCAGTAATGTGGGGAACACAGAGATGAGTAATACTATAAGTCTTCTGAACTGTCTTGCGTTGATGGAGGCAAATGACAAGAAGTGCATGGAACACTTCAAGTGAAAATGTAGGATGGTGTGGTCAGGAGTTCCTGCAATTTCCCTTCCAATATCGATTCTTAATCCACTTGTTCTTAGCCTTCAGAAAATGGCTTTAGGATAACTTTGTAGCTTAAATACACCTTCTTATAGATCACAATTTACATATCTTATAATTTTGTATTGATTTAGGTAAAGCATCACATTTGCCCATATTAAGGCCATATGAGAGAGAGAGAGAGAGGAAGGAAGGAAGGAAGGAAGGAAGGAAGGAAGGAAGGAAGGAAGGAAGGAAGGAGAATTCCAGTTCTAGGAGAATCCGACGCCCTCTTCTGACCTCTGCGGCATTGCACGACACAGGTGCACAGACCTGCATGCAGACAGTACATTCATACACATACAGAAATAAATAAAAAAAATTAGAAAAGAAAGAGAAAGAGAGAGAGAGACGAAAGAAAGAAAGAAAGAAAGAAAGAAAGAAAGAAAGAAAGAAAGAAAGAAAGAAAGAAAGAAAGAAAGAAAGAAAGAAAGAGAAAGAAAAATCAGGCTAAGCATGCGCGTGGACGGGGAGCAAGCCATCAGACAGCATTACTCTATGGTCTGTACTCCAGGTTCCTCCCCTGAGCTCCTGCCTTGGCTTCCCGTGATGACGGACTGAGCTCTCAGCCAGACAAACGCTTTCCTCCCTCACATTGGTTTGGTCAGTGTTTTACCACAGCAATAGAAAGAAATCTTTCAGGGGGCTGGAGAGAGAGCTCAATGGTTAAGAGCACAGGCTGCTTTTGCAGAGGACCTGGGTTCAAATCCCAACACCAACATGGTGGCTAACAGCCACCCATAGCTCCAGTTCCAGGGGATCAGACCCCTTCTTCTGTCATGCAGGCACTGCACCACACAGGTGCACCTACACACACGCAGACATAACACTAATACACCTTAAAAAAAATAAATAAATATGTGGCTGGAGAGATGACCTAGCGGTTAAGAGCACCAACTGCTCTTGCAGAGGACCTGAGTTCGATCCCCAGCACCCACATGGTGGCTGAGAACCATCTTTAACTCCAGTTCCAGGGGAAGCCGATGCCCTCTTCTGACTTCCTCGGCATTGCACAACACAGGTGCACAGACCTACATGCAGACAGTACATTCATACAAAAAAGAATAAATTTAAAAATTAAAATAAATAAATAGTTCATAAGTACCAAATGTTTACTACCCCCAAAAACCTTAACGGTCCCTGAGTTTATGTTACCTGTGCACTTGGGAAAGGAGGAGTGTCAACGTTCCTCCTCTGGATTTACAAAGAAAATTCACAGGTGTCATACTTTCTAGAAAACACAGATGTAGATCTGGGCATGGTGTCATGTGACGCCCACCACCCTCGCCAGCAAGGAGGATGCGCCACACCAGGATTCTTCTACAGACGTTTATTGCAGGGTTACTTGCTTGAAGCGAAAGACCCAAAACCCGAACTCTGTGCTGCTTAAATAGACCTAGGAGGAATGTGGCACCTACTGATTGGTGCTCAACTGAAACCCTCATTTACATGCTCCGGGCTTGAGCGATGACCCCGCATAGTGCCAAGCACGCATGCGCATTTAGGTTGTTTACCATTAACAGGCTACGTGGCCCTTCGGGCTGGGCGCCATCTTGTAATGGTGGATGTGGTGGCTTCCCACATCTCCTCCTTTTTTGTTTTAAAAAGAGTCCTAATCCACCGATCAATCTCTGGGTTTCTTCAACTCAGGGAGATCAAGGTGGAAGTAAATACCCCACTGTATGACACCTTGACGCGTGCAATGAGGTCGAGCTCTGCGGGTGCAAAGGCTGTCTTACAGGCGATTGTCACCCATATTGCGCAGGATTAAAGGCCAGAGGCAGAGGGAATGCACATGGGACATTAATACAACAGATGTGTGTAGGAGCGCTGACATCTGCCTGCAACTAGAACCCGACACTTAAAAGGAGTTACCTTGTTTTTGAGGTAGACTATAGACATCCATCATCTCAGAGGAAGGCACCGTCATTTATAGCCACACTAATAAAAATATATGTAAAACAAAAAGGAACAAAAGTGGACTGGAGACTGACGGGAGGCCCTTGCACCATGATTCTTTTTGTGACCTTTCATTTATACTAGATGTGCTGTGGATTGTCTGTTGGGCTCCGGCAATCCATTATGGTTGCGCATTGTTGCCAGTTCCTTGTGGCACCATGCGACTGTTTAAGCTAGGATCATGTTGAGCACACATTCAGAGAACAATATGAGGCAGATGGGAGATTCCAGATGGCGGCAAGTGCTGTTTCGCGCGATAGGGCCGCCTATCCATGCAAAGGTATACAAGAGTAATGGTTCACCATTACCCATTCGTCATGATTATACCCGTAAGGCAAAAGCAGCCGACGACTGCTGGAGAGAAGAAAACGAACTAGACAGCCAGCAGAAGGGGCTCAAGATAGATGTTCCTTCCCAGGCTCAGAAGGAATCAGCCCAGCCAGTGCTGGTCTCAGACCTCCAGCCTTCAGAACAGAGACAATTCAATAATACCACTTAAGTCACCAAGGCATGGTGCTTTGCAACAGCCGTCTTAGGAAGCCAATACCCTTGGTTTGAGGGAGCCCTAGTATTCTCATCTGTAACATGGTATCGTAAGGTAAACAATGAACAGCTAAGCTTGGTGGTGGGGTGTCGGTACATCCCTGTAATCCCGAGCCTTGGGGGACAGTTTAGAAGCAGGTGATAGTCCAGTCTTACGGCCGGGGGTGGGTGGGTAGCGTCCCGAAGGTACGGGGGTGGGGTTGGGTATGAGCAGGGAGAGTCTAAATCTGACGATTGAACTAATGTGGACGAAAGTGACCCTCAGGGCTAAGGGGGTTGTTTTTCAGCTAATTTCAGAGTGATAGGAGAGCTGTAAATAACTTACCCCGTGTGCTTGTATGATGATGGTTTTTTCCTTGT
>VZQC01000302.1:249432-275308 GCA_009823505.1 Rhizomys pruinosus
TTTTTTTTTGGTTTTTTCAAGACAGGGTTTCCCTGTAGTCCCAGCTGTCCTGGAACTCACTTGTAGACCAGGCTGGCCTTGAACTCACAGAGATCCGCCTGCCTCTGCCTCCCAAGTGCCAGGATTAAAGGCGTGCACCATCACGCCCGGCTTAGAAACAGCATTTTCAAGAATGGTCAGGCAGATCTCTGTGAGTTCAAGGCCAGCCTGGTCTACAGAGTTCCAGGACAGCTGGGGCTACAGGGAGACCCTGTTTCAAAAAGACAGAAAAAAAAAAAAGAATGGTCACATGACAGAAAAAAATCTATTCTGCATCTACAGAACAAGGAACCACTTCTCATTATTATGACAAGGTGTTTCATTTGATTCTGTTTGGGTTTTGGTATTTGCTTTTTGGAGATAGGACTATGTAGCCCAGGTTGGCCTGGACCCTGATGCGTTCTTCTTGCCTCAGCCTCCCAAGTGCTGAGATGGCAGGCGTGCATCACCATGCCCCTCCCCACCAGGCTTGTTTGAGGTTTTGCTGGGGAGAGGAAGGAAAAGGAATTGTTTTTGGTTTGTGACCACCAGTTAGAGAACATGAACTTTTCAAGACAGTACCAGATAAAAAAAAAGAGGCATGTCAAGGTTGTGTGTATAGCTAGTGGTAGAGGACCTGCCTAGCCCAGACCAGGCCCTAGACTTGATTATAAATATGGAGGAAGGGGAAGGCAAGACCAGCAGGAGGAGAAAAGGGCCAAGGGTTGAGAGACTGAAGAAGAGGAAGAAAGGAAACGAGGAGGAGAGGGGAAGGGAAGGGAGCAAACGGGAAGAGGGGAGAGGTGGGAAGGGGTGACTGAGGTTGACTTCAAGACCGTTGTGTTCCCTCCCCCAAAGGCTGCCTCGAAACCAGCTTACACTTCTGTCAAGCAGTGACTCCTACATTATGGCTCAATCAGGAGGGCTCATCTTGTTAAAATGCAGTTCTGATTCAACAGGTCTGGGGCAGACTTGAGAATGTGAATTTCTAGCTGGGCATGGTGGCGCATGCCTTTAATCCTAGCACTTAGGAGGAAGAGGCAGGTGGATCTTTGTGAGTTCAAGGCCAGCCTGGTCTACAGAGCAAGTTCCAGGACAGCTGGGGCTACAGGGAGACCCTGTCTCGAAAAGACCAAAAAAAAAAAGAATGTGAACTTTTTTTCTTTCTTTTTTATAAATTTATTATTTTTTATATGTATGAGTGTACTGTCTGCAAGTAGGTTGGTGCACCCATGTAGTGCAATACCACAGAGGTCAGAAGAGGGCATCAGATTCCCCTGGAACTGGAGTTAAAGATGGTTCTTAGCCACCATGTGGGTGCTGGGGATCAAACCTGGGTCCTCTGCAAGAGTAGTCGCAGACTACTTTTTTAAAGCAGGCACTTTAACTGCTGAGCCATCTCTCCAGCCCCAAGAATGTGAACTTCTAACAAGCAGGCTGTTACTGTAATTGCAGATGATGCAGGGAGAGTAGGAGGGCCTTGGGTCTTTGTTAGTAATTTCTTCTTTCTCCTCAGACTTCCAACCCTTGGAAGACACAGGTGCTCATTTTGGAAAAGCTGCCAAGCTTGTTTCCATTTCATATGGAAAATAATAGCAACCAAGAATGCACACATCAAAACATCCCCATTGATCTGGGCCTAGTGGCACAGGCCTGTAATCTCAGCACTGTAGAAGCAGGAAGATCAAGAATTCAAGGATTCAGGGCTAGAGAGATAGCTCAGTGGTTAAGACCACTGGCTGCTCTTCAAGAGGACCCAGGTTCAATTCCCAGCACCACATGGCAGCTAACAACTGTAGCTCCAATTCCAGAGTATCTAACACCCTTTTCCGGCCTCCATGGGCATTGATCAACATGGGTGAGCTTACATACATGCAGGCAATACATTCATCACATAAAATAAAAATAATAAGTAAAAAAAATGGGGGGGGTCCTTTTTGACGCAGGGTCTCTCTGCAGCCTCAGCTATCCTGGAACTCTCTATGTAGGCCAGGCTGAACTTGAACTCACAGAGATCGGCCTGCCTCTGCCTCCCGAGTGCTAGGATTAAAAGTGTGCACCACCACACCCAGCTTTAATTTAATTTTTTTTTTTTTTTTGTCTTTTCGAGACAGGGTCTCCTTGTAGCCCCAGCTGTCCTGGAANTTTTTTTTTTAATTTTTTATTTTATGTGTACGAGTGAGTGTATTGCCTACATGTATGTAAGTATACCTGTGTGGTGCAATCCCCATGGAGGTCAGAAGAGGGTTCTGGGTCCCCTGGAACTGGAGTTAATGACTTTTTTTTTTGGCCTTTTTGAGACAGGGTCTCCTTGTAGCCCCAGCTGTCCTGGAACTCATTCTGTAGACCAGGCTGGCCTTGAACTCACAAAGATCCGCCTGCCTCTGCCTCCTGAGGCTGGGATTAAAGGCATGCGCCACCATGCCTGGTATAATTTTTAAATAGTGGCCTAGAGAGGCACTAAGGGTATTTCTACTCAGACAGAAGACTGTGTAAAGAGGCTACAGAAAGGGCTGGGGATATAGTTTAATGGTAGAAAGCTTACCTAGTCTGCATGGTTCAGTCCTTGTCACTAAGGAGGAAAACAAAGAAGCCACCAAAAAACTGCTATCTGCAGCAGAAGAAGGCAGGCCCCAGACAAAACTAACCACTGGGCCTTGATCTTAGATTTCCTGTCTCTCAAACTATAGGTGAGTAGATTTCCATTAAAACTAAAAAGGCTGGGCATGGTGGCACAACTGTCCATAACTTCACTTCCAGAAGATCTGTCACCCTCCTCTGACCTCTATGCATACCAGGCCGAGTGCGTATACACGTAAAATACAATAAAGCTAGATGTGGTGGCACACATCTTAATCCCAGCCTTCAGGAGGCAGAGGCAGGTGGATCTTTGTGAGTTCGAGGCCAGCCTGATCTATATAATGAGTTGTAGGCCAGCTGTGGCTACAGAGAGGCCCCTTCTCAAAAAAGACCAAACCAAAAAATTAATTAAAATAAATAAATAAATAAATAAATAAATAATAGTGTGGTGGTGTGCTGGATAGCTTCAGTGTCAACTTGACTCACCTGGGTTGAGGGAGCCTCAATTGGGGAATTGGCTCCATTGGACTGGCCTGTGGCCATGTCTGTGGAGTATCATCTTGATTGTTGAGCAATGTAGGAGGGCGCAGCCCACTATGGGTGGTGCCACCGTGGGCAGGTTGTTGTGTACCGTATAAGAGGGCACGCTGGGCATGGGCCAGGGAGCAAGCCAGTAAGCAGCATTCCTCCATGGCCTGTGCCTCAGCTACTGCTTCCAGGTTCCTGCCCTGAGTTCCTACTTTGGACTCCCGGAGTGATGAACTGTGACCCAGGAGATGTGAGCTGAATAAACCCTTTCCTCCCTAAGTTGGTGTCAGAGTGTTTTGTCACAGCAATTGAAGAGAAATTAGAACAGGTGGTTTGAATGAGAATAACCCCCATAGGCTTCAAGTATTCAGACATTTTGTCCCCATTTGGTGGCACTGTTCTGGGAGATCTTAGAAGGTTTGGCCATGCTGGAGGAAGTATGTCACTGGGAGGCAGACTTAGTGAGTTCACCAAGCCTTGCAGTCTCCAGTCTCTCTCTCTCTCTCTCTCTCTCTCTCTCTCTCTCTCTCCTCTCTCTGCTTCCTGTGCTCACTGGGATATGTGAACCTCGGCTTTCTGCTCCAACTGCAGCCATCATGACTCTTAATTCCCTGGAACCATCAATAGTAAGCTCAAATACACTCTTCCTTTTATAAGTTCCCTTGGTCATGGTTTTAGCACAGCAACAGAAAAGTGACTAATACAAATAGTATACGTTTTTAGTGAAAGAAAAAGAGAAAGAAAGAAAGAAAGAAAGAAGAAAGAAAGAGAGAGAGAGAGAGAAAGAAAGAAAGAAAGAAAGAAAGAAAGAAAGAAAGAAAGAAAGAAAAAGAAAGAAAAGATAGATGAAGTGGCCCACATTCCCAGTCTCAGCACTTGGGTGGAGGTAAAGGATCAAGAGTTCCAGCCCAGGGCCATCGAGAAGGCCCCGCTGGTAAAGCTGAGTTCAGTGTCTGGAACCCACATGATAGAAGGAGAGAGCCAACCCACCCACCCCCCACCCGCATTGCCCTCAGACCCCACACTTGCACAGGGACACACACACACATACACACTAAATAAATTTTTTTTAATTTTTTATTTATTTCTGTATGTGTATGAATGTACTGTCTGCATGCAAGTCTGTGCACCCGTGTCGTGCAATGCTGCGGAGGTCAGAAGAGGCTGTCAGATTCCCCTGGAACTGGAGTCCTCCTGGAATTGGAGTTTCAGACGGTTCTCAGCCTCCATGTGGATGCTGGGGATCGAACCCAGGTCCTCTGTAAGAGCGGTCAGCGCTCTTAACCACTAGGCCATCTCTCCAGCCCATAAATGTTTTTAAAACAGGGGAAAGCAGACCAAAAATAAAAAAGCTGGGCGTGGTGGTGCACGCCTTTAATCCTAGCACTTGGGAGGCAGAGACAGGCAGATCTTTGTGAGTTCAAGGCCAGCCTGGTCTACAGAGTGAGTTCTAGGACAGCTGGGGCTACAGGAAGACCCTGTCTCAAAAAGACCAAGAAAAAAAAAAAAAACAGGGGAAAGCAAGTAGTGAGATTGCTCAGCAAGGCAGCTCAGTAGTGAAGGTAGCACTTACACCAAACCTGACAGCCTGGGTTCAGAGTCCCGAGTTCAGTCCCCAGGACCCACTACAACTTATCCTCTGACACAAGAAGCTGCCCAGTCAGTCTGGGCCACATGAGACCTTATCTTTTTTTCTTTTTCTTTTTTTTTTTTTTTTTGGTCTTTTTGAGACAGGGTCTCCCTGTAGCCCCAGCTGTCCTGGAACTCCTTGATATGTAGACCAGGCTGCCCTTGAACACAAAGATCCACCTGCCTCTGCCTCCCAAGTGCTGGGATTAAAGGCATGTACCACCATGCCCAGCTGAGACCTTATGTTTAAAAAATAAAGAATTTTAGGGCTGGAGAGATGGCCTAGTGTTTAAGAGCGCCAACCGCTCTTACAGAGGACCCGGGTTCGATCCCCAGCACCCACATGGTGGCCGAGAACCGTCTGAAACTCCAATTCCAGGAGAACTTCAGTTCCAGGGGAATCCGACACCCTCTTCTGACCTCCGCGGCATTGCACGACACAGGTGCACACACTTGCATGCAGACAGTACATTCATACACATACAGAAATAAATAAAAAAATAAAGAAAGAAAGAATTTTGGCTGGAGAGATGGCCTAGCGGTTAAGAGCACCAACTGCTCTTGCAGAGGACCTGGGTTCGATCCCCAGCACCCACATCGCAGCTGAGAACCATCTGTAATTCCAGTTCCAGGGGAATCCGACGCCCTCTCTGACCTCTCCAGCATTGCACGACATGGGTGCACAAACCTACATGCAGACAGTACATTCATACACATACAAAAATAAAATTTACAAAAATGTTTAAAAAAATAAAAAATTTTAAAAATTAAAATAATACCTGGCAGGGGAGATACCATGATCAAGAAGGTAGTTTTCCCAGGGCGAGGCTCATCCATTGCACTTGGGATGTGCTGACCCCTGCGATTTCTCCAAATGCAGGAAACTCAACCGCATAATTTGTGGTAGTGGGGGACTGGGGGACTGCGTTCGAGCTCTCCCCTGTTTAAAAAATAAATAAATACCTGGGGGGCCGGAGAGATGGCTCAGCGGTTAAGAGCACTGACTGCTCTTGCATGTTGGTAGCCTGCACGAGTGTGCTGTGTCGCTCGCGACCACACCTTAAAGATGGCGCCGACTTCCTGAGTCACTACAAGCCATTTCCTGCCGTTGCCTTTGCATTGGAGAAACTGCGCATGACTACTAGTCCTTTAGCTCCCGCTTTTAACATGCAAATGAGGCATCGGACAGTGCACCTATCTAGAGCATACACGAACCCTCTAGACTGCTATTTAAGCAGTGCTTCTGCCCCATTTCGGGGTCCTTCTCACAAAAGAGCTGTGCACAATAAATATTACCACAGAAGAATCCTGTTGTCCGCGTGAAGTTCTTGCCGGCGAGACTACAGCGCGTGACAAGTGGTGCCGAAGACCCGGGAACCTGACATCGTCGCTGGCGCCGAGAGGACCCTTCGACTTCCGAAGAGGGTTCAGAACTGTGGCCAGGTAAGTTTTTCTTTAAGTTAAGTTCTGAGAGATATGCTTTTCTCTGACGATCTAGAGGGATTGGAAGCTTGCCTAATTATTTTATTGGCTGTTGTAATTGATCAAAACTGTAAAAAAGAAATTAGGGAAGGACAACAAGCCCTTGCGGACCTTCAGGAAAGCATGTCAGAAACAGAACGGAGTGAAAGGTTAGATGCGCATTCAAAGAAAAAAGAGGATGCTAGCGAGATTATTAATAAAGGTACCTTATACCCATTTAGAGACCTACAAGCCCTGACATTAAATGATTCAGATTCTAATGAAAAATTACCGCTATCTGAGGAGGAGGAATTAGAGGAGGAAGCAGCCCGGTACAAAAATGAACACTTTCGCCCCGCCCGGCGAAAGAAAAGGTTAAAACTGAAAGTAAACAGGTCCCATAGCTTTCCCGCTCCCCTGCCTTCGGCTCCTCCGCCTTATGCATCTGGGAAATGCTCCACCTCCTTTTGTTCCCCGGAGGCGCGACATGCCATGAGGCAAATGTTCCCAATCTGCGTTTGTGTAGTTTGGTGCTTTGTTCAAAGTTAAGTGTTTTCAAAAAAGTATGTTTTGCATGTATTTTTTTACAGTCTTAAATTTTGACTGCTGAGAAGTTTCTATTGTACAAAACTTCATTTAAAAGGTTTTTCTACTGAATCCAGGGTATTCTGAAGATCGAAGCCTGTGTGTAAATGCTACCAAATGGCAAAAAGCAACAATAAACCATTTGATTTTTACTTTTTTTCTAAATATCAATGCTTAACCAGAGCTATTTCAATTAATTTGTCAGTAGAGATTTAAAAACAGCTACCCATTTATTCCAGGAGTTGAAAACATAACCATATTCAATGAACCTGCAAGTTAAGTGTTAAAAATATGCTCTGTGACTCTGTACTACTAGTATTAGAACTAAAAAATCTTCCATGCAGCAAATGCTTAATGCTTTCCATAAATGTGGATTTGTCTGCCTTTATGTAATCTGTATTATATAGAGAAGGGAAAAAGTGTTGCTGATGTTTGCCTTTAAAAGGCTGTTTGTTACAGCCCTTACAAGGGGATAATTGTAGCCGGGCATGGTGGCGCTTGCCTTTAATCCCAGCACTTGGGAGGCAGAGGCAGGCAAATCTCTGGGAGTCCCAGGACAGCTGGGGGATACTGTCGGTGTTCCCAAGGCCAATGCCAGTTCGTCATGATGCTAAACTCTTTCCCCGCCTCTTTAGTACTAATCCATCTTTAGATGTACCCTATTTGCCTTTAGATATAGAACTAGCTAACATTAATAAAAATAAAAGCTTCATATTAAGTGGCAGCTTGTGCTTCCATAAGGTAAGTAATATAAATGACAGCTCAGAATGTGTTCAAATGTATAATCAAACTGCTGCATGGTTTGATGCCCCTGATACGCCTGGGAGGGCCAATGATGATGGCCTATCTCTCAGCCAAAGGGTCCAGTTCAACCTAAATGGTCACCCTTCTGTACTGGCCGGAGGGAAACAGCTTTGCCCCCTTGGACAGGATGCCAGTCACGGGGAGTACGCTGGACAATTAACGGCCTTTTACCTTTTGGAATACTTCTACTACATTTGAACTATGGCAGCTAGCCCAGCTTGGCTGTGAGTGGAAATATTCTGGCCTATGTGTGACCAGCATCCAATATCAAAACTTCACAAGGGCAGCAAATTTGTCTAACCAATTGTCTAGATATCTTTTAGGTAATTGGACTGGAGAATTTGACAGCTTGATGAACCAACTTCGTATGGCTATTGTCACCGTGAACTCGACTAGAGTGGACGCCTCCCTTGCTGAAGGACTGGCCTCCTGGATTACTGCTGCCGTCTCACACTTCAAAGAATGGGCAGGGGTGGCAGGGTTTGGCCTATTTCTATGTGGAGGGATTATAATTATGCTCTGGATTATGTGTAGGCTCCGTGCCCAGCATCAGCGCGATAAAGTAGTCATTGCACAGGCCCTTGCGGCTTTGGAAGCAGGCTCCTCCCCAAACATTTGGCTTAGTATGCTGGAGAAGTAGTCAATGACGGGTAAGACCTGCTGCAAGTATTACCAACCTAAGACAGGGAACAGACCAAAAGCTGTCTGTCCACCCCATGACGGGTAAGGAATACCTCTGCAGAGGCAACCTAAGACAGGCATTCTCCCAGCCAATTTTAATAGAGTCTCTGACAGGTCATGTCGCCCCTGAACAGTCAGCTGCGGCCCAGAGACCTTGCTCTATTAAAACAGAAAGGGGGAACTGTTGGCAGCCTACCACACAATGTGTGCTGTACCACGCCCTAAGGTGGCGCTGACTTCCTGAGTTGCTAGAACAACTACAAGCCGTTTCCCGCCGTTGCCTTTGCATTGGGCAAACTGCGCTCCCGGGCCCGCGTTCTCTGGGCCCGCGCCTTGGGCATGCTAATGAGGCATCGGACGGTGCACCAATCCAGAGCATACCCGAACCCTCTGGACTGCTATATAAACGGTGCTTCTGCCCCATTTCGGGGTCCTTCTCACAAAAGAGCTGTGCACAATAAATATTACCACAGAAGAATCCTGTTGTCCGCGTGAAGTTCTTGCCGGCGAGACTACAGCGCGCGGGACAAGTGGTGCCGAAGACCCGGGAACCTGACATTGTCGCTGGCGCCGAGAGGACCCTTCACTTTGTTGAAGAGGGTTCAGAACTGTGGCCAGGTAAGTTAAGTTCTGAGAGATATGCTTTTCTCTGACGATCTAGAGGGATTGGAAGCTTGCCTAATTATTTTATTGGCTGTTGTAATTGATCAAAACTGTAAAAAAGAAATTAGGGAAGGACAACAAGCCCTTGCGGACCTTCAGGAAAGCATGTCAGAAACAGAACGGAGTGAAAGGTTAGATGCGCATTCAAAGAAAAAAGAGGATGCTAGCGAGATTATTAATAAAGGTACCTTATACCCATTTAGAGACCTACAAGCCCTGACATTAAATGATTCAGATTCTAATGAAAAATTACCGCTATCTGAGGAGGAGGAATTAGAGGAGGAAGCAGCCCGGTACAAAAATGAACACTTTCGCCCCGCCCGGCGAAAGAAAAGGTTAAAACTGAAAGTAAACAGGTCCCATAGCTTTCCCGCTCCCCTGCCTTCGGCTCCTCCGCCTTATGCATCTGGGAAATGCTCCACCTCCTTTTGTTCCCCGGAGGCGCGACATGCCATGAGGCAAATGTTCCCAATCTGCGTTTGTGTAGTTTGGTGCTTTGTTCAAAGTTAAGTGTTTTCAAAAAAGTATGTTTTGCATGTATTTTTTTACAGTCTTAAATTTTGACTGCTGAGAAGTTTCTATTGTACAAAACTTCATTTAAAAGGTTTTTCTACTGAATCCAGGGTATTCTGAAGATCGAAGCCTGTGTGTAAATGCTACCAAATGGCAAAAACCAACAATAAACCATTTGATTTTTACTTTTTTTCTAAATATCAATGCTTAACCAGAGCTATTTCAATTAATTTGTCAGTAGAGATTTAAAAACAGCTACCCATTTATTCCAGGAGTTAAAAACATAACCATATTCAATGAACCTGCAAGTTAAGTGTTAAAAATATGCTCTGTGACTCTGTACTACTAGTATTAGAACTAAAAAATCTTCCATGCAGCAAATGCTTAATGCTTTCCATAAATGTGGATTTGTCTGCCTTTATGTAATCTGTATTATATAGAGAAGGGAAAAAGTGTTGCTGCAACCTAATTGGTCACCCTTCTGTACTGGCCGGAGGGAAACAGCTTTGCCCCCTTGGACAGGATGCCAGTCACGGGGAGTACGCTGGACAATTAACGGCCTTTTACCTTTTGGAATACTTCTACTACATTTGAACTATGGCAGCTAGCCCAGCTTGGCTGTGAGTGGAAATATTCTGGCCTATGTGTGACCAGCATCCAATATCAAAACTTCACAAGGGCAGCAAATTTGTCTAACCAATTGTCTAGATATCTTTTAGGTAATTGGACTGGAGAATTTGACAGCTTGATGAACCAACTTCGTATGGCTATTGTCACCGTGAACTCGACTAGAGTGGACGCCTCCCTTGCTGAAGGACTGGCCTCCTGGATTACTGCTGCCGTCTCACACTTCAAAGAATGGGCAGGGGTGGCAGGGTTTGGCCTATTTCTATGTGGAGGGATTATAATTATGCTCTGGATTATGTGTAGGCTCCGTGCCCAGCATCAGCGCGATAAAGTAGTCATTGCACAGGCCCTTGCGGCTTTGGAAGCAGGCTCCTCCCCAAACATTTGGCTTAGTATGCTGGAGAAGTAGTCAATGACGGGTAAGACCTGCTGCAAGTATTACCAACCTAAGACAGGGAACAGACCAAAAGCTGTCTGTCCACCCCATGACGGGTAAGGAATACCTCTGCAGAGGCAACCTAAGACAGGCATTCTCCCAGCCAATTTTAATAGAGTCTCTGACAGGTCATGTCGCCCCTGAACAGTCAGCTGCGGCCCAGAGACCTTGCTCTATTAAAACAGAAAGGGGGAACTGTTGGCAGCCTACCACACACACAATGTGTGCTGTACCACGCCCTAAGGTGGCGCTGACTTCCTGAGTTGCTAGAACAACTACAAGCCGTTTCCCGCCGTTGCCTTTGCATTGGGCAAACTGTGCTCCCGGGCCCGAGCTCTCTGGGCCCGCGCCTTGGGCATGCTAATGAGGTATCGGACGGTGCACCAATCCAGAGCATACCCAAACCCTCTAGACTGCTATTTAAGCAGTGCTTCTGCCCCATTTCGGGGTCCTTCTCACAAAAGAGCTGTGCATAATAAATATTACCACAGAAGAATCCTGTTGTCCGCGTGAAGTTCTTGCCGGCGAGACTACAGCGCGCGGGACACCTGTCAAGGTCACTAAAGACCTCCAAGAGAACAAACCCATGGCCAATCGCTGTCCTCAGATTGGCCCCTCAACAGCATGTGGCACAGTTGACCACTACCACTCTTCTGATGTACAGGATCAGACCCTTCCTGGGTCCTTCCCCCAGTCTCCAGGCAGGCCTAGTCCTCTTCCCTGACCTCCTGTCACTTGACTTTCAATACCAGCTGGAGACAAGACGCCAGCTTCATATCTCCAGCCCAGGTCTCTCCAATAACACCAGAGTAGCAGTTCCAAACCGGCCATCTTACTTCCCCCTTCTCATCTGCTCTTCCTTCAATCTTCTCTGGGGCTACAGGGAGACCCTGTCTCAAAAAGACACACACACACACACACACACACACACACACACACACACACAAGAATTAGCTTATTCTGGAGCCCAGGAACACTGAGTCAGGTTACTCAGAATTCCATGTTCCAACTTATAAGTTTCATGAAGTTTTTATGGTAACAGAACAAGGAAAGCCATAATCAAGACATTTTCCAGATATGTTGGTGGCGACATTAGTGAGGCAGGATGTAACAAATCAGGGAGAACTCTGCAGTAGGCCTAGGGTGCTGGATGACAGACTTCTCAGCCCTTGGACTGCCAGAAGCAGAGGCTGATGGTCCACTAAGCGAGTACATTCAGAAAGGTTTTTATCTGTTAGTCACAGGATAGTAAGTCTGAGATGAGCTGGGCAAGGCTATTTATGGAGCTAAAAATAGCACCAGATAAATTGTAATTAGGCTCTGGACCTGCAACATTCCAAACTCTCTAGAATCATTGACTCCCAAATCAATTAACCAGCCTTGCAGGCGGTTCAGTTGAAAAGTACAGGGGTTTTGTGTGTGTGTGTGTGTGTGTGTGTGTGTGTGTGTGTGTGTGTGTGTTTCTGGGAACTTTCATTCACAGTATGCTCATTTAAATTAAAAAAGAAAAAATTGCAGATGTGGGTTAGAGAGATTTCTCAGCAGCTAGGAGCACTGGCTGCTCTTCCAGAGGATCCAGGTTCAATTCCCAGCACCCAGGTGGTAGCTAACAACCAGCTATAACTCCAGTTCCAGGGGATCTGATGCCCTCCTCTGGCCTCTGTGGGCAGTACGTGACACAGGTGCACTTATATACATGCAGGCGAAACACTCATACGCATAAAAAATAAGCAACAAATTTTTTTTTAATTTTTGCGAGGAGCTGGAGAGATGCTCAGTGATTATGAGCACGTGCTCCTCTTGCAGTTCCCAGCACTCACATGGCGTCTCCCAACTATGACTCCAGTTCCAGGGGATCTGGCATCTTCTTCGGCCTCTACAGGCACCAAGTATGCACAGAATGCAGCACACATACAGACAAAACAATCATACATATGAAATAAAAATAAGTCATTTTATTTTGTTTTGTTTTGAGATAGGATCTCACTGTGTAGCACTGGCTGCCCTGGAACTCTCTATGTAGACCAGGCTGGCCTCCATCTCACAGAGATCCACATGCCTCTGCCTCCCAAGTACTGGGATAAATAATAAAATAAAATAACAAATAAATCTTTAAAATATATTTTACATTTATTTATTTATTGGGGGCAATGCCAAAGTCCCTACATTAAGGTCAGAGGACAAATTGCAGGGGCCGGTTCTCTCTTTCCACCATGTCAGTCCAGGGGATCAAACTTAGGTCTTCAGGCCTAGCACCAGGCACTCCGTCCCTTGAGCCACCTCACTGGAACAAATTTAAATTTTCTTAAAGATGTAATTATTTGCGTTTATACACATGTATGCAGGCTGGAAGAGGGCATTAGTTATCCTCCTCTGTGACTTTCCACCTATTCCTTTGAAGCAGGGTCTCTGCCACAATCTGGAGCTCAGGTTTTCTTCGTCCAGAAGCCAGGAAGCCCCGTGATTCTTTTCTCTTCTCTTGGCTCAGAGCTGTAGTTACAGGCGTGTGCAGGAGCCCTGGCTTGTTTCATGAATGCTGGGATTGGAATTCTGGTCCTCGTGATTGCCCAGGAAGTGCTCTTAACCACTGAGTTATCTCTCCAGCCACTATTTAGAAAAAAAAAAAAAGTGGAAAAAAGAACCCTCCCCCCCCCCCCCCGAAAAAAAACCCACCAAACCTCCTGGTTCTGGTGCTCAGGACACAACAGGCCACCACAGGCAGAGCAAATTGTGCATTTCAACACCCACCCCTCCCACCGCGGTGATGTCTTTGTGCAGCAGGCTTTCATGCCCAGCCACAGGCATCCAGGCAACCTGTCCCCTCTGGCAGCATCCAGTTCCCGTTAAAAAACAATTCATTGCACTTCCTGCTTCTTGGCGCTTGCTTCCGGCCCATTTTCCAAGTCTGATCCTGTTTCCCCCTGGCAGTTCCTGACGGCCTTCCAATAAATTCTTTTGGTGCTGAAGACAACCAGGCACTCTGACTGATACTATCTAGAAATGTGTACAATTCCCTCCCACCCTTAAAGAGAAAAAAAAAAAACAAAAACACTTTTCCACCCTCCCCTGGAGTGCTCTGTAGAAGACCCCTGGAGACCACGAGTGATATTCTTGTCACCAGCTCTGTTCCACTCTCTCCGACGTCAACCTGGAACCTTCTTGCCTTTCCCTGCCTCTGTGCCTCCTTCTCTTGCTTCGGCCCCCCTTCCACCATCTATCCTGTAGGTGGGGTCAGTCTTTGGCCCCAGCTCTACCTTCCTCATCCCACACACTTACCAAGACATCCTTCATCCTGGTATCCTGTCTGCACCACTACCCCAGGTGCATCTACATTGGCTAAGCTGAAGACTTGCCCCTGCTTGAAACCTCCACTCAAAACTCCAAGAAAATCTAAACGCAGTGTATCACCAAGGAGCTGGTCACCACCTTCTTCTTCCTCCTCTTTTTTATTTTATTTATTTATTTATTTACTTATTTATTTATTTATTTAGAGACTGAGTTATTTGTTTATTTGTTTGTTTGTTTATTTTGAGACTGAGTCTCCCCACAGCTGTCCTGAAACTCACTATGTAGAGACCAGGCTGGCCATGAACTCACAGAGATCCACCTGCCTCTGCCTCCAGAGTACTGGGATTAAAGGTATGTGCCACAATGCCTAGCATTTGTCCTGCTTTTTATTTTTTTATTTTTGTCCTGCTTTTTTTTGGGGGGGGTCTTTTTGAGACAAGGTCTCCCTGTAGCCCCAGCTGTCCTGGAACTCACTCTGTAGACCAGGCTGGCCTTGAACTCACAAAGATCTGCCTGCCTCTGCCTCCCAAGTGCTAGGATTAAAGGCGTGCGCCACCACGCCCGGCTTGTCCTGCTTTTTTTTTTTTTTTTTAATTTATTTTTGTATGTGTATGAATGTATTGTCTGCATGCAGGTCTGTGCACCCGTGTCGTGCAATGCCGCGGAGGTCAGAAGAGGGTCTCGGATTCCCCTGGAACTGGAGCTCTCCTGGAATTGGAGTTACAGACGGTTCTTAGCCGCCATGTGGGTGCTGGGGATCGAACCCGGGTCCTCTGCAAGAGCGTTGGTGCTCTTAACCACTAGGCTATCTCTCCAGCCCCTTGTCCTGCTTTTTAAAAAGAGATTTATTTATTTGTTTAATGTGTATTGTGTTTCCTGCATATAGTTTTGTTTTGTTTTGTTTTGTTTTTTGAGACAGGGTCTCCCTGTAGCCCCAGCTAGCCTGGAACTCACAGAGATCCGCCTGCCTCTCTGCCTCCCAGTGCTAGGATTAAAGGCATGCGCTACCACGCCTGGCTTAGCTGCCATGTGGGTGCTGGGAATCGAACCCTGGTCCTCTGTAAGAGCAGTCAGCACCCTTAACCACTGAGCCATCTCTCCAGCCCCTTGCCTGCATGTGTGTGTGTGTGTGTGTGTGTGTGTGTGTGTGTATGCGAGAGCCCACAGAAGCCAGAAGATATCAGGTCCTCCAGAACTGGAGTTACAGTTGGTACTGAACTGTCATGTTGGTCCTGGGAACCAAAACCGATAGATCCTCCACAAGAACATTAAGCACTTGTAACTGCTGAACCATCTTTCCAGGCCTCTCATTCTCTTCTTGGTCCGCTACTTGGCTTGACAGCCCCAGCTGCCCACTCCCCTTCCAAATCTACCTGACTTAGGCAGTCACAGGAAATCTAGAGTTTCTTCTCTCTATGAGCTGGAGATATGGCCCAGCATGCACAAGGTGCTAACTTCAATCCCTGGTACCACAAGGTTTTTGGGTTTTTGTTTGATCTTGGAGGCTGGGGAGGTGGCTCAGTGGTTAAGAGCACTTGCTGCTCTTGCAGAGGACCTGAGTAAAATTCCCAGCACTCACGTGGCTCTGTTGCCTTCTGGCCTCTGCAGGCACTACACACACACCAGGTACATATACATACAGGGAAAACTTACACATATAAAATAAAAATAGGGGCTGGAGAGATAGCCTAGCGGTTAAGAGCACTGACTGCTCTTGCAGAGGACCCGGGTTCGATCCCCAGCACCCACATGGCGGCTAAGAACCGTCTTTAACTCCAATTCCAGGAGAACTCCAGTTCCAGGGGAATCCGACACCCTCTTCTGACCTCCGCGGCATTGCACGACACGGGTGCACAGACCTGCATATAGACAGTACATTCATACACATAAATAAATAAATAAAATAAAATAAAATAAATGGTGTCTCAGGTTTTCTCCAGAATGTGTAAGATTTTAAAAAATAAATAAATAAATAAAATAAAAATAAATAAATCCAGGGCTGTGCATGTTGGTGCACACCTTTAGTCCCAGTATAGGGAGGTACAGAAAAGTGGAGGTTCTATGAGTTCGAGGCCAACCCAGTCTATATAACAAGTTCCACACCTACATAGTGAGACCCTGTATTTTATTTTTTTTTTATTTTATTTATTTACCCACTGAAATGGCTCAGTGGGTAAAGGCATTGGAACCCACATTGGTAGAGGAGAACTGATTCTCCCAAATTGCCCTCTGACCTCTGTGCATTCATGCAAACACACATACAGGGCTTTGATTCTAATATCTATGACTATCCCCTCCTCCTCTGCCCCCTGGCCTCTGCTTCCTTAATTCTGAGTCCTACCAAGCTGTTCCCACAACCTCTCAATGGCTCCGCCTCCACAGTCCAGTCCACAGCTAGCCGTACCTTCCTCCTCCCCAACAGCGTTGACCAAGTTGCTGGCATGTTCTTTCACGCCACTCCATGAAAGAACATGCCGCAACTTGGTCAACAAGAGCTTCTTACGGAAACACTGTGTCCCTCTTTCAGACCTTCCTTGTTCCTCTTTAAATTTATAGTGCCTGGTATTCCCAGGTGGCCTCTGAGCTAAGTACTAACCAGGCTGGCCAGGCCAGACCCTGCTTAGCTTCCAAGATGACTGGGCACTTCAGGGTCCAGCTCTTGTAGATTCCAGGAGGCCCTCGTGTTCCTACTTGTTCTCCCACAGCACGGAGGTACTGCTATCACCAGATACCACCAGCCAAACTCACTCTTCTGAGCCCACACTCAGGAGGCAGAAGCAGGCAGATCTCTGTCAGGCTGGTCCACATAGGGAGCTCCAGGGCAGACAGGAATACACAGTGAAAACTTGTCTCAAAAAAAGAAAGAAAGAAAGGAAGGAAGGAAGGAAGGAAGGAAGGAAGGAAGGAAGGAAGGAAGGAAGGAAGGAAGGAAGGAAGGAAGGAAGGAAGGAAGGAAGGAAGGAAGGGAAAGAAAGAGAAAGAAAGAAAGAAAGAAAGAAAGAAAGAAAGAAAGAAAGAAAGAAAGAAAGAAAGAAAGAAAGAAAGAAAGAAAGAAAGAAAGAAAGAAAGAAAGAAAGAAAGAAAGAAAAGAAAGAAAGGAAAGAAAGGGTAGGAGGGCTGGAAAGATGGCTCAGTGGTTTAAGAATGGGCACTGCTCTTGCAGAGGACCAGAGTTCAGATGCCTGCACCCTCACGCCACGCAGCTCACAACCAACTGTAACTCCAGTTCCAGGGGGATCCAATGTCCCTGGCCTCTAAGGGCACCTGTATCCATGGGTACGCACCCATATACATAACTGAAAATAATAAAAATAGGTTGCCGGGCGTGGTGGCCCACGCCTTTAATCCTAGCACTTGGGAGGCAGAGGCAGGTGGATCTTAGTGAGTTCAAGGCCAGCCTGGTCTACAGAGTGAGTTCCAGGACAGCTGGGGCTACAGGGAGACCCTGTCTCAAAAAGACCAAAAATAATAATAATAATAGGTCAAGCATGGTGTTATACTCCTTTAACCCAATCACTCAGGAGGCAGAGGCAAGAGGATCTCTATGAGTTTGATGCCAGCCTGGTCTACAGAGCAAATAGCCAGGGCTACAAGAAGACCCTATCTTGCCAGGCGTGGTGGGGCATGCCTTTAATCCTAACACTCAGGAGGCAGAGGCAGGCGGATCTTTGAGGACAGCTGGAGCTACAGGAAAACCCTGTCTCAAAAATACCAAAAAAAAAAAAAAGACCCTATCTCAAATAATAAATAAACAATATATATTTTAAAATAAAAATTTTAAATCGTGATAAACCATAGTAGCCTGTATGCTGGGAATTATGCAGTGCGCCTGAGCAGAGCTTGTCCCTCATCAACCTAACCTGCCCTAGGCAGGCGATCACACAAACACCTGAGTCCCAGACCTGAGCCAATCACAAGGTAGCACAATGACTGCACAGGGAGGAGAGCGGAATGGGAACAGAACATAAACCCTAACCTTGCTCCCAATAAACGAGTGTGTGGCAGCTCACCTTCTGCCTACCTTCACCTGACTCCCAGGGTCTGTGTCTTGACTCTGCGCCTCTCACTGCCTTTCGTTCACGTTCACGGTCAGACCACGAAATTCCCCAGCAGGCCCGGGATATTGACAGCAATAAACAGGGTGTGGAGGTGCATTTCAGAGATGAAGGCAGGAGGATCCCCAGCTACACAGTGAATTCAGGGACAACTTTCAGCTACATGGTACCCTGCCTCGAAATAAACAAAATATAAACAAATATTTAAAATAAGATATAAATGATTTTATTTATTTCTGTATGTATATGAATGTACTGTCTGCATGCAGGTTTGTGCACCCATGTCGTGCAACGCTGCGGAGGTCAGAAGAAAGTGTCAGATTCACCTGGAACTGGAGTTCTCCTGGAATTGGAGTTTCAGACGGTTCTCGGCCGCCATGTGGGTGCTGGGGATCGAACCCAGGTCCTCTGTAAGAGCAGTAGGCGCTCTTAACCACTAGGCCATCTCTCTAGCCCCTATAAATGATATTTTTTAATAAAAAAAAACAGGCTAGAGAGATGGCCTAGAGCTTAAGAGCGCTGACTGCTCTTGCAGAGGACCCGAGTTCGATCCCCAGCACCCACATGGCGGCTAAGAACCATCTGTAACTCCAGTTCCAGGAGAACTCCAGTTCAGGGGAATCCGAGACCCAAGACCCTCTTTGACCTCCACGGCATTGCACGACACAGGTGCAGACAGTACATTCATACCCATTCAAAAATAAATAAAACTATTTTTTTTTTTTTGGTCTTTTTGAGACAGGGTCTACCTGTAGCCCCAGCTGTCCTGGAACTCACTCTGTAGATCAGGCTGGCCTTGAACTCACAGAGATCTGCCTGCCTCTGCCTCCCAAGTGCTAGGATTAAAGGCATGCGCCACCACTCCCGGCAATAAATAAAAAATTTTTTAAAAGTTAAAAAAAAAAAAAACCTCCATCTGGGGGCTGGAGAGATGCTCTTGCAGAGGACCTGGTTCGATCCCCAGCACCCACATGGCGGCTGAGAACTGTCTTTAACTCCAGTTTCAGGGGAATCCGACACCCTCCTCTGATCTCCGAGGCATTGCATGACACGGGTGCACAAACCTACATGCATTCGTACACATAAAACTAAAATTAAAAAATATATTAAAAAAAATTCCATCTACAGACACCATGTTAAAAATTTAAGTCAAAAAGGAAGCCAGGAGCCGGGAGTGGTGGTGCATTCCTTTAGTCCCAGCACTCAGGAGGCAGAGGCAGAGAAGCAGGCGGATCTCTGTGAGAGGGAGACCAGCCTGATCTACACAGTGAGCTGGGGATACAGAGACCCTGTCTCCAAAAAACAAAAGGCAGGCAGCAAAGAAGGGAGGAAGGAAAGACAGATCTTTAGCGGGAACCCTGGGCAGGACAGGAAGGGGAAGGGCGGGGAACCTCGGGAACAGCAGAGAACAGACAAAAGCCGTGGGGAGGGCCTGGGAAGAAGAAAGCCACTGGTCTTAGGAAGAGTATTCTGAGACACTACCGGTCCAGATACTTCCCTCCAAGAGGAGAGGAGAAGCAAACAAAGGCTGGGCCCTAATTAGGTCTTCTGTCTTCTAGCGCAGAATGCTGGTGCACTGTGTTCATCAGGCTCTCTCTTCCCCAAGGCTACCAGGACTAAAATATCCCTTAGGTTCAGGTCCCAAAGGCTAACTAGGAAGGCCAGAGTTAACCCCCAGGGCTCCGAAGCTCAATTAAAAATCACTGGGGCGGGGCTGGAGAGATGGCCTAGCGGACCGCTCTTGCAGAGGACCCGGGTTCGATCCCCAGCACCCACATGAAGGCTGAGAACCGTCTGAAACTCCAATTCCAGGAGAACTCCAGTTCCAGGGGAATCCGACACCCTCTTCTTTTTTTTTCTTTTTTTTTTTTTGGTCTTTTTGAGACAGGGTCTCCCTGTAGTCCCAGCTGTCCTGGAACTCACTCTGTAGACCAGGCTGGCCTTGAACTCACAAAGATCCGCCTGCCTCTGCCTCCCAAGTGCTAGGATTAAAGGCGTGTGCCACCACGCCCGGCCCCGACACCCTCTTCTGACCGCCGCAGCATTGCACGACACGGGTGCACAGACCTGCATGCAGACAGTACATTGATACACGTACAGAAATAAATAAAAAAAATAATTAATTAAAAAAAATCACTGGGGCTGGAGAGATGGCCTAGCGGTTAAGAGCACCGACTGCTCTTGCAGAGGACCTGGGTTCGATCCCCAGCACCCACATGGTGACCGAGAACCGTCTGAAACTCCAATTCCAACTCCAGTTCCAGGGGAATCCGAGACCCTCTTCTGACCTCCGCGGCATTGCATGACACGGGTGCACAAACTTGCATGCAGGCAGTACATTTATACACATACAGAAATAAATAAAATTAATTTAAAAAAAAAATCACTGGTCAGGGGATGGAGAGATGGCTCAGCACTTAAAACCACTGACTGTTCTTGCAGAGGACCCAGGTTTGATTCCCAGCATCCACATGGTGGCTAACAACAGTCTGTAACTCCAGTTCCAGGGAATCAGATGCCTTCTTTAGGCATCCATTGGCACTGAGCAACAAGGGTATGTGCTTAGACACAAGCAGGCAGCACACTCATACACATTTTTTTTTTTGAGACAGGGTCTCCCTTTTTAGTCCCAGCTGGCCTGGAGCTTGCTCTGTAGACCAGGCTGGCCTTGAACTCACAGAGATCCGCCTGCCTCTGTGAGGATTAAAGGCGTGCGCCACCACACCTGGCTATTTTTTTTTTTTTTAATGTGTATGAATGTACTGTCTGCATGTAGGTTTGTACACCCGTGTCGTGGTTGTGCAGTGCCGCAGAGGTCAGAAGAGGGTGTCGGATTCCCCTGGAACTGGAGTTAAAGACGGTTCTCAGCCGCCATGTGGGTGCTTGTGATCGAACCCGGGTCCTCTGCAAAAGCAGTCGGCGCTCTTAACCACTAGGCCATCTCTCCAGCCCCTACATATTTTTTTTAATTAAAAGAAATGATCCGGTGGCACCTGCCTTTAATCCTAGCACTTGGGAGGCAGAGGCAGGAGGATCTTTGTGAGTTCAAGGCCAGCCTGGTCTACAGAGTGAGTTCCAGGACAGCTGGGACTACAGGGTCGACTAAAAAAAAATGATCTACATTAAATCCTGTGGACTTGTCCCACAAAATAAATGTAGAATGCAACCACTTTTATCACTTCCTTGTCACCATCCTAGTGAGTTATTTTAGCAAACCCTCCCTGCTCCCCAACTAGACACAGCAGAGTCTGTTAAAACGGATGTCACTCTGCTGCAAACCTTCCAACAACCCTTCTTCCACTCCCTGGGAGCCTATGTGTAGTGAAGAATGGCTCTTGCCCTAGAATCTGGCCTTCGTCTTCAGCTACAAGGTAATCAATCTGTAGCCCCTGGACTGTCCTGCTGCAGTTGTCTTCATCTGAGGATATCAGCCAGGTCGCAGTCCTGTGAGATTTGCAGCATGCAACTTCTGCAGGAAATGGATCCTAAAGTCTTACTTAGTCTAAAGCTCTGGGAGGGCTGGAGACTAAAGGTTAGCCATGCAGTCAGTATGTGATTAAACTCCAAGGAAGTAAGATGTGCTGACACAGATCTATAATCCCAGCACTCAGGAGACTAAGGCAGGATTGCTGGGCAGGATTGCTGGGAGTTCTATAGCCTGGGCTACAGTGAGATATTACCTCAAAACACAGAACAGAAATAAGCGGGACATGATGGAGCATGTCTGTAATCCTACCACTTAGGAGGGAGGGGCAGGAGGCGAAGATCAGGAATTCAGTCGTCCTGGGCTCCTTTGAGGCTCTGAGGCCTGCCTGGGCTATGAAACTCAAAAGAAAGAAAGAGAAAAGAAAGGAGAAAGAAAAGAAAGAAAGAAAGAAAGAAAGAAAGGAAAAGAAGGAAGGAAGGAAGGAAGGAAGGAAGGAAGGAAGGAAGGAAGGAAGGAAGGAAGGAAGGAAGGAAGGAAGGAAGGATTGATTCAGATGAAACTCTGGGTTATGAGACTCTTTAAATAAATGAAAGAAAGAGAGAAAGAGAAAGAGAGAGAGAAAGAAGGAAAGAATTCAGATGAAACTCTGGTCACCAGAGGCTCCAGCGGACTCCTGCTCCCCGGTACCCCGCACTGGGAGATCAACCAACGTTTCACCATCTGAATCCGGGGTTCCACCCAGCCCCACCAGCTCATCCTTTAGCTGGCTGTTTTTCCTTTTAGTCTAAAAAAACAATTCTGAAGCCAGGCGTGGTGGCGCATGCCTGTAATTCCAGCACTTGGGAGGCAGAGGCAGGCAGATCTCTGTAAGTTCAAGGCCAGCCTGGTCTACAGAGTGAGTTCCAGGCCAGCTGCTGTGACTCATCCTAGCATAGCTCACCTGCTTTGTAACTGGTATCTGGGGGTATCGTGAGGACCATGCTCCCTAACTAGTCTACCACAGTCTGCCACCTGTGACCATGTCAGTAATGAGCTGCCCATCACCTCAACTAAACCTCATTTCTCACTCGGTTTCTCCTTCCTGACAAGCACTAATCATGTCCTCATTCAAGGACACCTGAAAGCCAGAAGCTTCCCCAGATCTATCAGGGTAACACCCCCACTTACACCCAGGTATGTCCAGCCTTCTGACACTGTAATACAACATTGTCGTCTACGAAAACCAAAACCAAACCCAACAACTTAGGTCTTAAGTTTATGATTTTGGTTTTGGTTTAGGCCGCACTTATAGATGTGTGGGCCATGGGCGGGACACGCCTACTCACCTTAAAGGTCACGTCTTTGGTGGGGCCTCTTCCAACCCCAAACCTCCTGCCCTCCAGCTTTCCGTTCCACCTTACCCTTCTTGAACACATTACCATGTCCATCAAACCACATATTTTATTCCTTCTCCACTTCTCCACAGAATAATGAAAGTCCTATGAAGGCAAGAATTTTTGACAGGGACAGAGGGAAGACAAACTTCATCAGGTAGAGGTGACCTTTATTTGAAGGCAAAAACACCCTATCGGAGGATTCATATCTAATTTGCAAAAGTTTAAAAAACAAGGAGAGGAAAAACCATCACTCAAAGGCCTGGGGCCAGGAGAGGGTTAGGGTGGCAGGTCCTGGACAGGTAGGGTCAGGCCACATAGGGGAAGCGCAACAGCAGCCCCTCGTGAGGGTGCAGATTCAGGCCAGCCAGCTCCAGAGAAGTGCCCTCCTTCCGATCTGGGTTAGTACTGCGTGCTAGGTTAGCACTGGCCGGCAGGCTGGTGCTGGCAGGCAGGTTCGAGGCCTCGAGCTTGGCGGACTGGCTCACGTTCCCAAAGTTGAGTACCACCAGGTAACGCTCATTCTGGTCCCAGTGGCGGACATAGGAGAAGAGGCCCGACGAAGAGGAGAGCGTGTGGAAGTCCCCGTGCAGCAGTGAGCGCTCCTTACCCCGCTCCTCACTCAGCCATCGAAACAGGGAAAGCAGGGAACCAGGATCTTCTTTCTGACCCTGAAAACGACGCACGCACAGAAGGATGGGGTGAGGGGACTTCCTGGACATTCACGAGCCATCTGCCCACCTGAGGGTCAGGCTTAAACCCCTTACCTTCACTGTCATATTGGAGGTTATAGGCCCTGAGGCTCGGGAGGGGCTGGATTCATCCCACAGCATGAACGGGGCCTCCATGGGCTAATGAACAGAGAACAGGACTTTAATACAAGTTGTAAAAAACTTAAAAGTGTAAAAAACCCCTTTTAGATTTTTATTTTGTGTAAGAGCCTGCATGTGTGTAAGTGCACTCCTGTCATACAATGCCCAAGAAGGCCAGAAGAGGGCATCAGATCCCCTAGAACTCGAGTTACAGAAAGTTGTTAGCTACCCTGTAGGTGCTGGGAACTGAACCCAGGCCCTCTGCAAGAGCAACTAGTACTCTTAACCACACGGAACCAGCTCTAGAGATCCAAGAGAACAGGACTTTAAAAAGGGGCTGGGGGCATGCCCCTCCTCCCGTACCCCATCTGTATTTACGGACGCCTTGGCGGCCCATCACGATTTTCTGTCTCTCTGGTGAAGTGTGCAGTCTCTCAGTAACCTGTGAGCTCCTAGGGGCTCAGAGCTGATTCACTAAGCAGAGCACCTGTCCAGTGAATAAATGGTGGCCATCCTATCCAATATCCTACCAGGTATCCAGCACTGTGGTTAAAACAGGCACTTGGGGGCCACTGAGGCTGTGTGTAGCAAAACCCTGTTTTTAAAAAACACACAAAACTGGGCGTGGTGGTGCACACCTTTAATCCTAATGCTCAGGAGGCAGAGGCAGGTGGATCTTTGTGAGTTCAAGGACAGTCTGGTCTACAGAGTGAGTTCTAGGACAGCTGGGGCTACAGGGAGACCCTGTCTCAAAAAGACAAAAAAATAAAATAAAAATCAAAAATAACAAAGCACAAGCCTGGTATGGTGGCGCACACCTTTAATCCCAGCACTCGGGAGGCAGAGGCAGGTGGATCTCTGTGAGTCTGAGGCGAGCTGGGGCTACAGAAAGACCCTGTCTCAGGACAAAAAAAAAAAACAAAAAACCACAAGCACATTGCGCATAGTTACTGACTAGGTGAAGGCCTAGAATCTGTCTGCAACCATCCCCAGAAGTCATGATGTGCTAAAGGAACAAACAGCACCTCCCCTGCTAGGATGTGGAAAGAACAAGCAGTACCTGTCCAGGAGGAACAGCTGCCCCTAAGCCAATCTCATCGCCATAGTTGAAAACAGGGGTCCCTGGCAGGGTAAAGAGCAGCAGCTGGTAGAGCCGGAGGAGCTGGGCTGGTACAAAGGACGTCAGGAATCCTGCCTGGGACAACTGCAGAGAAGACATACCATGAGGCCTTCACCCCCAATAAGCCCAAGGCTGGCAACTCCATACCCCAACCCAGGACTCACACTCCAGCTGCACCAGTGACCACCAGTGGCATTCAGATACTGGGTGACTAGGAATTTTGTCTGCTCTCCAGTGTAAATGGAATTTGACAGATAGGAGCTAGTCAACAGCAGGTCCTTGGTGGATTCAAGCAGGCTCAGGATTCGTTGCAGGTCAGAGGAGTCAGTCCCTGCAATCAAAAGCCTGCACCAGGCAAGCGCAGGGAGGAAGAATAAAAGAAAAGTTCTCTAGACTAGGAACTCCCCCCCAGGTTTAACACTCCACCAAGGGGTTCCCAGGATGGGACTCCATCAGGGAGGAGCATCTGGAACCTACTTGTCTTCACTGGAGCTCTTGGTAATATTCTGCCACTCGGCCACGTATGAGGATGCACCCTAGAAAGAAAAGAAGCAGAATCAGGAACAGGGACCACTACTCAGCCCAGGCTCAGACCCTCTCTTCTCACCCAAGCTTTGCCTATCAATGAGCAAAAGGCACTCACCGGCAGCTTTCCCACGTCCCGAACCTGGAATCCACTCACACCAGCTTCCAACCAAAAACTCAAAGCTTTCTACAGAGGATAAAAGGAGAGAAAAGATATGAATGCACAGCCAAACCCTCACCCACCTCACACATCCATGACCTCTAGAAAACTTGCCTTGCCTGGGTCTGGTTCTCCCAATTCAAAGGTCAGTCCTTCGTTGCCTCCTAGCAATGCTCTTAATGTACTACAGCATTTTTTTTAATTTTTTTTTTATTTTAATTTTTATTTATTTCTGTATGTGTATGAATGTACTGTCTGCATGCAAGTCTGTGCACCCATGTCGTGAAATGCCACGGAGGTCAGAAGAGGGTGTCGGATTCCCCTGGAACTGGAACTCTCCTGGAATTGAAGTTTCAGACGGTTCTCGGCCGCCATGTGGGTGCTGGGGATCAAACCCGGGTCCTCTGCAAGAGCGGTCGGCGCTCTTAACCGCTAGGCCATCTCTCCAGCCCCCTATTTTACCTTTTTAAAAGGAATTTTCTTTGGGGTAAAAAAATAAGGAATCAATTATCCAATTCTGTCCAGGAGTTAACATTTCCTAAAAGAATGAAAAAGTCAGCATTCTTGATTTTCCTCTAGATGGGGTCCTAC